>NIVC01002645.1:0-24136 GCA_002269645.1 Macrostomum lignano | reverse complement strand
ATAATCCTTGGTTTATTTAATACAATAATCCTTGATCGAAAAAGTGCAATAATCCTTGGTTTTCAAGTGAAATAATCCTTGGCTTATCAAGTGCAATAATCCTTGGTTTATCAAGTGCAATAATCCTTGGTTTATCAAGCGCAGTAATCCTTGGTTATCAAGTGCAATAATCCTTGCTTATCAAGTGCAATAATCCTTGGTTTATCAAGTGCAATAATCCTTGGTTTATCAAGTGCAATTTTTTTATCAAGAGCAATCATCCTTGGTTTTTCAAGTGAAATAATCCTTGTTTATCAAGTGCAATAATCCTTGGTTTATAAGTGCAATAATCCTTGGTTTATCAAGTGCAATAATCTTGTTTATTAAGCCGCAGTAATCCTTGGCCTATCAAGTGCAATAATCCTTGTTATCAAGTGCAATAATCCTTGCTTATCAACGTGCAATAATCCTTGCTTATCAAGTGCAATAATACTTGGTTTATCAAGTGCATAATCCTTGGTTTATCAGCGCAGTAATCTTTGGACTATCAAAGTGCAATAATCCTTGGCCTATCAAGTGCAATAATCCTTGGTTTATCAAGTGCAGTAATCCTTGGCCTATCAAGAGCAGTAATCCTTGGCTATCAAGT
This sequence comes from Macrostomum lignano, assembly GCA_002269645.1. Taxonomy (NCBI): domain Eukaryota; kingdom Metazoa; phylum Platyhelminthes; family Macrostomidae; genus Macrostomum; species Macrostomum lignano. Next base: position 23,508 of record NIVC01002645.1, on the reverse strand, counting down.
GCAATAATCCTTGGCTTATCAAGTGCAATAATCCTTGGTTATCAAGAAAATAATCCTTGGCTTATCGAGTGAAATAATCCTTGCTTATCAAGTGCAATAATCCTTGGTTTATCAAGTGAAATAATCCTTGGTTTATCAAGTGCAATAATCCTTGTTTATCAAGTGAAATAATCCTTGGTTTATCAAGTGCAATAATCCTTGGCTATCAGTGCAATAATCCTTGGTTTATCAAGTGCAATAATCCTTGGTTTATTCAAGAGCAGTAATCCTTGGCCTATCAAGTGCAATAATCCTTGCTTATCAAGTGCAATAATCCTTGGTTTATCAAGTGCAATAATCCTTGGTTTATCAAAGCGCAGTAATCTTTGGCCTATCAAGTGCAATAATCCTTGGCATCAAGTGCAATAATCCTTGGCTTATCAAGTGCAATAATCCTTGTTTATCAAGTGCAATAATCCTTGGTTTATCAAGTGCAATATCCTTGGTTTATCGAGTGCAGTAATCCTTAGTTTCCAAGTGCAGTAATCCTTGGTTTATTAAGAGCCATAATCCTTGCTATCGAGTGCAAATAATCCTTGGCTTATTAAGTGCAATAATCCTTGTTTATCAAGTGCAATAGTCCTTGGTTTATCGAGTGCAGTAATCCTTATTTTTCCAAGTGCAGTAATCCTTGGTTTATTAGAGCAATAATCCTTGGCTTATCGAGTGCAGTAATCCTTGGTTTATTAAGAGCAATAATCCTTGGCTTATCGAGTGCAATAATCCTTGGCTTATCAAGTGCAATAATCCTTGGTTTATCAAGTGCAATAATCCTTGGCTTATCAAGTGCAATAATCCTTGGTTTATCAAGTGCAATAATCCTTGGCTTATCAAGTGCAATAATCCTTGGTTTATCAAGTGCAATAATCCTTGTTTATCAGCGCAGTAATCCTTGGCTTATCAAGTGCAATAATCCTTGGTTTATCAAGCGCAATAATCCTTGGTTTATCAAGCGAAGTAATCTTGGCCTATCAAGCGCAATAATCCTTGGTTTATCAAGAGAAATAATCCTTGGCTTATCGAGTGAAATAATCCTTGGCTTATCAAGTGCAATAATCCTTGGTTTATCAAGTGAATAATCCTTGGTTTATCAAGTGCAATAATCCTTGGTTTCTCAAGACAAATAATCCTTGGTTTATCAAGTGCAATAATCCTTGGCTTATCAAGTGCAATAATCCTTGGTTTATCAAGTGCAATAATCCTTGGTTTATCAAGAGCAGTAATCCTTGGCCTATCAAGTGCAATAATCCTTGGCTTATCAAGTGCAATAATCCTTGGTTTATCAAGTGCAATAATCCTTGGTTTATCAAGCGCAGTAATCTTGGCCTATCAAGTGCAATAATCCTTGGCCAATCAAGTGCAATAATCCTTGGCTTATCAAGTGCAATAATCCTTGGTTTATCAAGTGCAATAATCCTTGGTTTATCAAGTGCAATAGTCCTTGGTTTATCGAGTGCAGTAATCCTTAGTTTTCCAAGTGCAGTAATCCTTGGTTTATTAAGAGCAATAATCCTTGGCCTATCGAGTGCAATAATCCTTGGCTTATTAAGTGCAATAATCCTTGGTTTATCAAGTGCAATAGTCCTTGGTTTATCGAGTGCAGTAATCCTTAGTTTTCAAGTGCAGTAATCCTTGGTTTATTAAGAGCAATAATCCTTGGCTTATCGAGTGCAGTAATCCTTGGTTTATTAAGAGCAATAATCCTTGGCTTATCGAGTGCAATAATCCTTGGCTTATCAAGTGCAATAATCCTTGGTTTATCAAGTGCAATAATCCTTGGCTTATCAAGTGCAATAATCCTTGGTTTATCAAGTGCAATAATCCTTGGCTTATCAAGTGCAATAATCCTTGGCTTATCAAGTGCAATAATCCTTGGTTTATCAAGTGCAATAATCCTTTGTTTATCAAGCGCAGTAATCCTTGGCTTATCAAGTGCAATAATCCTTGGTTTATCAAGTGAAATAATCCTTGGTTTATCAAGTGCAATAATCCTTGGTTTATCAAGTGAAATAATCCTTGTTTATCAAGTGCAATAATCCTTGGCTTATCAAGTGCAATAATCCTTGGTTTATCAAGTGCAATAATCCTTGGTTTATCAAGAGCAGTAATCCTTGGCCTATCAAGTGCAATAATCCTTGGCTTATCAAGTGCAATAATCCTTGGTTTATCAAGTGCAATAATCCTTGGTTTATCAAGCGCAGTAATCTTTGGCCTATCAAGTGCAATAATCCTTGGCCTATCAAGTGCAATAATCCTTGGCTTATCAAGTGCAATAATCCTTGGTTTATCAAGTGCAATAATCCTTGTTTATCAAGTGCAATAGTCCTTGGTTTATCGAGTGCAGTAATCCTTAGTTTTCCAAGTGCAGTAATCCTTGGTTTATTAAGAGCAATAATCCTTGGCCTATCGAGTGCAATAATCCTTGGCTTATTAAGTGCAATAATCCTTGGTTTATCAAGTGCAATAGTCCTTGGTTTATCGAGTGCAGTAATCCTTAGTTTTCCAAGTGCAGTAATCCTTGGTTTATTAAGAGCAATAATCCTTGGCTTATCGAGTGCAGTAATCCTTGGTTTATTAAGAGCAATAATCCTTGGCTTATCGAGTGCAATAATCCTTGGCTTATCAAGTGCAATAATCCTTGGTTTATCAAGTGCAATAATCCTTGGCTTATCAAGTGCAATAATCCTTGGTTTATCAAGTGCAATAATCCTTGGCTTATCAAGTGCAATAATCCTTGGTTTATCAAGTGCAATAATCCTTTGTTTATCAAGCGCAGTAATCCTTGGCTTATCAAGTGCAATAATCCTTGGTTTATCAAGCGCAATAATCCTTGGTTTATCAAGCGCAGTAATCTTTGGCCTATCAAGCGCAATAATCCTTGGTTTATCAAGCGCAGTAATCTTGGCCTATCAAGTGCAATAATCCTTGGCTTATCAAGTGCAATAATCCTTGGTTTATCAAGTGCAGTAATCCTTGGTTTTCCAAGTGCAATAATCCTTGGCTTCTTGAGTGCAGTAATCCTTGGTTTGCCAAGAGCAATAGTCCTTGGTTTATCGAGTGCAGTAATCCTTGGTTTGTTAATAGCAATAATCCTTGGCTTCTTGAGTGCAGTAATCCTTGGTTTGCCAAGAGCAATAGTCCTTGGTTTATCGAGTGCAGTAGTCTTTGGTTTATTAATAGCAATAATCCTTGGCTTATCGAGTGCAGTAATCTAAGTGTTCTTATTTAGTCCTTTAATAAAACCTTTTAATAAAAAATTTCACACTACTACTTTTAAACTACTTAGATTCGAACCCAGGTCGCTGCATTAGCAGTCTGGTCTGTTCAGCTCTAGGCTAGCTCTCATCGAAGTTATCAGTGATGTTGTACCACTTATATAATTCAACACTCACACCAAGTCAGGTAGAGTAAAAAGTCTCACGAAGCAGTTATGACATAATCAATTTCTTGGCAAGTCAGTACCAGTGTCTATGAAAGCTAACAATATGGTTACGTAATATAAATTCAGTACTGCGCTATGCTTTCACACTCAAAGCTGTGACGCAATTCAATTGAGTGTCAAATTCAGCCAGTACACAGACGATAAATAAAGTGTATTGTGATGCAATCTATTTCAGAATCAGAATTCAACCAGTCAGTTTTTCTGCTAGCATTCTTACAATGCATTTCAAGTCGAAAGAGCTGCTTGACCTTTGCAAAAAAGCATGTTTTTCGAATATTTAATCCCTTTAGCATCAAGCAATTTCTTAGCCACGATGCATGTACTGTCACGGGAAAATTTCTGATCGAACAGTGCAAGTTCGAAGAAAATCGGTTGAGCCGTTTTTGCTAAAATCGATCACACACACACATACACACACACATACCGACAGACCATTTTTAGTATATGGACTAGCAATCTACGCCCCCGTTGGGGAGCCAAAGAAATGCAATACACGTTTTTTTAATAAGCTACATGTATCCTTGAAATCTTAAAAAATCTCCTATCAAACCTTGTAAGCCTTGACATGTCAGTAATTCCCCCCCACAAGCTTTAACATATCAACTTCCCCCTTGACATCTCAGCATGCCCCCAATAAGCCTTGGAAATCTAAAAATATCTGTCAACCTTCTAACCCTAACCCTAACCTAACCCTAAAGCATTGAAATTTCAGTAATTCTCTTTAAGAGTCATTATAGCACTACTACAGCATTATAGCGATTCCCTGCAAGCCTCGACATCGTAGGGATTCCCAAATGAATATCTTAACTTCGACATGAAGCTTCTTTTATTTTTTACATTACGCTTTTTTAATCAGCGATCCCTCCCCTGAGGAGGCATCAAATAATGTAATAAAAAGTTTTCAATAAACTACATGTAGCTTCTGACTTTAGCCTTGAAATCTCATTTATACCCCCGTGAGCCTTGACATCTCAGCTATTCCCCCGTAAGCCTTAACATGTCAGCGATGGCGCCCATAAACCTTGAAATCTGAAAAATCCCCTGCTAACCTTGAAACCGATAAAATATAACCCTCAACCCACACCTGACCTAAACCTAACTTTAACCCAACATAAAGCCTTGAAATCTCAGCAATTCTTCTCCCCTAAGCCTTGACATTTTAGTGATTCCTTCTTTAAGAATCACAGCACTATAACGATTTCCACCTAGCTTTGACATCGTAGCAATTCCCAAATGAATCTTTTAACTTCGACATGACTTTTCTTTTATGTATACATAGTGCTACTTTTATTTTTTACATGACTCTTCTATCAGCGCCCCCGTGGCGAGCCAACAAAGAATGCAATAAAAAAATTGAGTAAAGTACATGAACTTTGAATTAGCTTCTGACTTTTGCTTTGACATCTCAGAAACCCCCCCCCCCGTAATCTCAGTTATTCTCTGAGAGCCTTGACGTCTCAGTTTTTCTCCCCAGCACAGCATTATAGCTGCATTTAATTTTTACATGACACCTTTCATGTCTGACATGACGCTTCTTTTATTCTACTATGATGCTTCTTAATTTTTTAAATGACACTTTCATTAGTTTTTAAATGACGCTTCTATGATTTTTTCATGACGCTTCTATGATTTTTACATGACGCTTCTATGATTTTTAGATGACGCATGACGATGATTTTTACATGACGCTTCTATGATTTTTACATGACGCTTCTATGATTTTTACATGACGCTTCTATGATTTTTACATGACGCTTCTATGATTTTTACATGACGCTTCTATGATTTTTACATGACGCTTCTATGATTGTTTACATGACGCTTCTATGATTTTTACATGACGCTTCTATGATTTTTAATGACGCTTCTATGATTTTTACATGACGCTTCTATGATTTTTACATGACGCTTCTATGATTTTTACATGACGCTTCTATGATTGTTTACATGACGCTTCTATGATTGTTTACATGACGCTTCTATGATTTTTACATGACGCTTCTATGATTTTTACATGACGCTTCTATGATTTTTACATGACGCTTCTATGATTTTTACATGACGCTTCTATGATTTTTACATGACGCTTCTATGATTTTTACATGACGCTTCTATGATTTTTTACATGACGCTTCTATGATTTTTACATGACGCTTCTATGATTTTTACATGACGCTTCTATGATTTTTACATGACGCTTCTATGATTTTTACATGACGCTTCTATGATTTTTACATGACGCTTCTATGATTGTTTACATGACGCTTCTATGATTTTTACATGACGCTTCTATGATTGTTTACATGACGCTTCTATGATTTTTACATGACGCTTCTATGATTTTTACATGACGCTTCTATGATTTTTACATGACGCTTCTATGATTTTTACATGACGCTTCTATGATTTTTACATGACGCTTCTATGATTTTTACATGACGCTTCTATGATTTTTACATGACGCTTCTATGATTTTTACATGACGCTTCTATGATTTTTACATGACGCTTCTATGATTTTTACATGACGCTTCTATGATTGTTTACATGACGCTTCTATGATTGTTTACATGACGCTTCTATGATTTTTACATGACGCTTCTATGATTTTTACATGACGCTTCTATGATTTTTACATGACGCTTCTATGATTGTTTACATGACGCTTCTATGATTGTTTACATGACGCTTCTATGATTTTTACATGACGCTTCTATGATTTTTACATGACGCTTCTATGATTTTTACATGACGCTTCTATGATTGTTTACATGACGCTTCTATGATTGTTTACATGACGCTTCTATGATTTTTACATGACGCTTCTATGATTTTTACATGACGCTTCTATGATTTTTACATGACGCTTCTATGATTTTTACATGACGCTTCTATGATTGTTTACATGACGCTTCTATGATTTTTACATGACGCTTCTATGATTTTTTACATGACGCTTCTATGATTTTTACATGACGCTTCTATGATTTTTTACATGACGCTTCTATGATTTTTACATGACGCTTCTATGATTTTTACATGACGCTTCTATGATTTTTACATGACGCTTCTATGATTTTTTACATGACGCTTCTATGATTTTTACATGACGCTTCTATGATTTTTACATGACGCTTCTATGATTTTTACATGACGCTTCTATGATTTTTACATGACGCTTCTATGATTTTTACATGACGCTTCTATGATTTTTACATGACGCTTCTATGATTTTTACATGACGCTTCTATGATTTTTACATGACGCTTCTATGATTTTTACATGACGCTTCTATGATTTTTACATGACGCTTCTATGATTTTTACATGACGCTTCTATGATTTTTACATGACGCTTCTATGATTTTTACATGACGCTTCTATGATTGTTTACATGACGCTTCTATGATTTTTACATGACGCTTCTATGATTTTTACATGACGCTTCTATGATTTTTACATGACGCTTCTATGATTTTTACATGACGCTTCTATGATTGTTTACATGACGCTTCTATGATTGTTTACATGACGCTTCTATGATTTTTACATGACGCTTCTATGATTTTTACATGACGCTTCTATGATTTTTACATGACGCTTCTATGATTGTTTACATGACGCTTCTATGATTTTTACATGACGCTTCTATGATTGTTTACATGACGCTTCTATGATTGTTTACATGACGCTTCTATGATTTTTTACATGACGCTTCTATGATTTTTTACATGACGCTTCTATGATTTTTACATGACGCTTCTATGATTTTTTACATGACGCTTCTATGATTTTTACATGACGCTTCTATGATTTTTACATGACGCTTCTATGATTGTTTACATGACGCTTCTATGATTTTTACATGACGCTTCTATGATTGTTTACATGACGCTTCTATGATTTTTACATGACGCTTCTATGATTTTTACATGACGCTTCTATGATTTTTACATGACGCTTCTATGATTGTTTACATGACGCTTCTATGATTGTTTACATGACGCTTCTATGATTGTTTACATGACGCTTCTATGATTGTTTACATGACGCTTCTATGATTGTTTACATGACGCTTCTATGATTTTTACATGACGCTTCTATGATTTTTACATGACGCTTCTATGATTTTTACATGACGCTTCTATGATTTTTACATGACGCTTCTATGATTGTTTACATGACGCTTCTATGATTGTTTACATGACGCTTCTATGATTTTTACATGACGCTTCTATGATTTTTACATGACGCTTCTATGATTTTTACATGACGCTTCTATGATTTTTACATGACGCTTCTATGATTTTTTACATGACGCTTCTATGATTTTTACATGACGCTTCTATGATTTTTACATGACGCTTCTATGATTTTTACATGACGCTTCTATGATTTTTACATGACGCTTCTATGATTTTTACATGACGCTTCTATGATTTTTACATGACGCTTCTATGATTGTTTACATGACGCTTCTATGATTGTTTACATGACGCTTCTATGATTTTTTACATGACGCTTCTATGATTTTTACATGACGCTTCTATGATTTTTTACATGACGCTTCTATGATTTTTTACATGACGCTTCTATGATTTTTACATGACGCTTCTATGATTGTTTACATGACGCTTCTATGATTTTTACATGACGCTTCTATGATTTTTACATGACGCTTCTATGATTTTTACATGACGCTTCTATGATTTTTACATGACGCTTCTATGATTTTTACATGACGCTTCTATGATTGTTTACATGACGCTTCTATGATTGTTTACATGACGCTTCTATGATTTTTTACATGACGCTTCTATGATTTTTACATGACGCTTCTATGATTTTTACATGACGCTTCTATGATTTTTTACATGACGCTTCTATGATTTTTACATGACGCTTCTATGATTGTTTACATGACGCTTCTATGATTGTTTACATGACGCTTCTATGATTGTTTACATGACGCTTCTATGATTTTTACATGACGCTTTATGATTTTTACATGACGCTTCTATGATTTTTAATGACGCTTCTATGATTTTTACATGACGCTTCTATGATTTTTTACATGACGCTTCTATGATTGTTTACATGACGCTTCTATGATTTTTACATGACGCTTCTATGATTTTTACATGACGCTTCTATGATTTTTACATGACGCTTCTATGATTTTTACATGACGCTTCTATGATTTTTACATGACGCTTCTATGATTTTTACATGACGCTTCTATGATTGTTTACATGACGCTTCTATGATTTTTTACATGACGCTTCTATGATTTTTACATGACGCTTCTATGATTTTTACATGACGCTTCTATGATTTTTACATGACGCTTCTATGATTTTTACATGACGCTTCTATGATTGTTTACATGACGCTTCTATGATTTTTACATGACGCTTCTATGATTGTTTACATGACGCTTCTATGATTTTTACATGACGCTTCTATGATTTTTACATGACGCTTCTATGATTTTTACATGACGCTTCTATGATTGTTTACATGACGCTTCTATGATTGTTTACATGACGCTTCTATGATTTTTACATGACGCTTCTATGCTTTTTACATGACGCTTCTATGATTTTTTACATGACGCTTCTATGATTTTTTACATGACGCTTCTATGATTTTTACATGACGCTTCTATGATTTTTTACATGACGCTTCTATGATTGTTTACATGACGCTTCTATGATTTTTTAATGACGCTTCTATGATTTTTATATGACGCTTCTACGATTTTTTACATGACGCTTTATGATTTTTTACATGACGCTTCTATGATTGTTTACATGACGCTTCTATGATTGTTTACATGACGCTTCTATGATTTTTACATGACGCTTCTATGATTTTTACATGACTCTTCTATGATTGTTTACATGACGCTTCTATGATTGTTTACATGGCGCTTCTATGATTGTTTACATGGCGCTTCTATGATTGTTTACATGACGCTTCTATGATTGTTTACATGACGCTTCTATGATTGTTTACATGACGCTTCTATGATTGTTTACATGACGCTTCTATGATTGTTTACATGACGCTTCTATGATTGTTTACATGACGCTTCTATGATTGTTTACATGACGCTTCTATGATTTTTACATGACGCTTCTACGATTTTTACATGACGCTTCTATGATTGTTTACATGACGCTTCTATGATTTTTACATGACGCTTCTATGATTTTTACATGACGCTTCTATGATTTTTACATGACGCTTCTATGATTTTTACATGACGCTTCTATGATTGTTTACATGACGCTTCTATGATTGTTTACATGACGCTTCTATGATTTTTTACATGACGCTTCTATGATTTTTTACATGACGCTTCTATGATTGTTTACATGACGCTTCTATGATTTTTACATGACGCTTCTATGATTTTTTACATGACGCTTCTATGATTTTTACATGACGCTTCTATGATTTTTACATGACGCTTCTATGATTTTTACATGACGCTTCTATGATTTTTACATGACGCTTCTATGATTTTTACATGACGCTTCTATGATTGTTTACATGACGCTTCTATGATTGTTTACATGACGCTTCTATGATTTTTACATGACGCTTCTATGATTTTTACATGACGCTTCTATGATTTTTACATGACGCTTCTATGATTGTTTACATGACGCTTCTATGATTGTTTACATGACGCTTCTATGATTTTTTACATGACGCTTCTATGATTGTTTACATGACGCTTCTATGATTGTTTACATGACGCTTCTATGATTGTTTACATGACGCTTCTATGATTTTTACATGACGCTTCTATGATTTTTACATGACGCTCTATGATTTTTACATGACGCTTCTATGATTGTTTACATGACGCTTCTATGATTTTTACATGACGCTTCTATGATTTTTTACATGACGCTTCTATGATTGTTTACATGACGCTTCTATGATTGTTTACATGACGCTTCTATGATTTTTACATGACGCTTTTGATTTTTATATGACGCTTCTATGATTTTTTAAATGACGCTTCTATGATTTTTATATACGCTTCTACGATTTTTACATGACGCTTCTATGATTGTTTACACGATGCTTCTATGATTTTTACATGACGCTTCTATGATTTTTACATGACGCTTCTATGATTTTTACATGACGCTTCTACGATTTTTACATGACGCTTCTATGATTTTTACATGACGCTTCTATGATTGTTTACATGACGCTTCTATGATTGTTTACATGACGCTTCTATGATTTTTTACATGACGCTTCTATGCTTTTTACATGACGCTTCACGATTTTTTACATGACGCTTCTATGATTTTTTACATGACGCTTCTATGATTTTTACATGACGCTTCATGATTGTTTACATGACGCTTCTATGATTGTTTACATGACGCTTCTATGATTGTTTACATGACGCTTCTATGATTTTTAATGACGCTTCTACGATTTTTTACATGACGCTTTATGATTTTTACATGACGCTTCTCTGATTGTTTACATGACGCTTCTATGATTGTTTACACGACGCTTCTATTATTTTTACATGACGCTTCTATGCTTTTTACATGATGCTTCACGATTTTTTACATGACACTTCTACGATTTTTACATGACGCTTCTATGATTTCTTACATGACGCTTCCATGATTGTTTACATGACGCTTCTATGATTGTTTACATGACGCTTCTATGATTGTTTACATGACGCTTCTATGATTTTTAATGACGTTTTTGATTTTTATATGACGCTTCTATGATTTTTTAATGACGCTTCTATGATTTATATTACGCTTACGATTTTTACATGACGCTTCTATGATTGTTTACACGATGCTTTTTACATGACTCTTCTATGATTTTTACATGACGCTTTATGATTTTTACATGACGCTTCTATGATTTTTACATGACGCTTCTATGATTGTTTACATGACGCTTCTATGATTGTTTACATGACGCTTCTATGATTGTTTACATGACGCTTCTATGATTTTTACATGACGCTTCTATGATTTTTACATGATGCTTCTATGATTTTTACATGACGCTTCTACGATTTTTTACATGACGCTTCTATGATTTTTACATGACGCTTCTATGATTTTTACATGACGCTTCTATGATTGTTTACATGACGCTTCTATGATTGTTTACATGACGCTTCTATGATTTTTACATGACGCTTCTATGATTTTTTACATGACGCTTTATGATTTTTACATGACGCTTCTATGATTGTTTACATGACGCTTCTATGATTGTTTACATGACGCTTCTATGATTTTTACATGACACTTCTATGCTTTTTACATGATGCTTCCACGATTTTTTACATGACACTTCTATGATTTTTACATGACGCTTCTATGATTTTTACATGACGCTTCTATGATTGTTTACATGACGCTTCTATGATTGTTTACATGACGCTTCTATGATTTTTACATGACGCTTCTATGATTTTTATATGACGCTTCTACGATTTTTTACATGACTCTTTATGATTTTTACATGACGCTTCTCTGATTGTTTACATGACGCTTCTATGATTGTTTACATGACGCTTCTATGATTTTTTACATGACGCTTCTATGATTGTTTACATGACGCTTCTATGATTTTTACATGACGCTTCTATGATTGTTTACATGACGCTTCTATGATTGTTTACATGACGCTTCTATGATTGTTTACATGACGCTTCTATGATTGTTTACATGACGCTTCTATGATTGTTTACATGCGCTTCTATGATTGTTTACATGACGCTTCTATGATTGTTTACATGACGCTTCTATGATTGTTTACATGACGCTTCTATGATTGTTTACATGACGCTTCTATGATTTTTACATGACGCTTCTATGATTTTTACATGACGCTTCTATGATTGTTTACATGACGCTTCTATGATTTTTACATGACGCTTCTATGATTTTTACATGACGCTTCTATGATTTTTACATGACGCTTCTATGATTTTTACATGACGCTTCTATGATTTTTACATGACGCTTCTATGATTGTTTATATGACGCTTCTATGATTTTTACATGACGCTTCTATGATTTTTACATGACGCTTCTATGATTGTTTACATGACGCTTCTATGATTTTTTACATGACGCTTCTATGATTTTTACATGACGCTTCTATGATTTTTACATGACGCTTCTATGATTTTTCATGACGCTTCTACGATTTTTACATGACGCTTCTATGATTTTTACATGACGCTTCTATGATTTTTACATGACGCTTCTATGATTGTTTACATGACGCTTCTATGATTTTTACATGACGCTTCTATGATTTTTACATGACGCTTCTATGATTTTTACATGACGCTCTATGATTTTTACATGACGCTTCTATGATTGTTTACATGACGCTTCTATGATTGTTTACATGACGCTTCTATGATTTTTTACATGACGCTTCTATGATTGTTTACATGACGCTTCTATGATTGTTTACATGACGCTTCTATGATTGTTTACATGACGCTTCTATGATTTTTACATGACGCTTCTATGATTTTTTACATGACGCTTCTATGATTTTTACATTACGCTTCTATGATTGTTTACATGACGCTTCTATGATTGTTTACATGACGCTTCTATGATTTTTTACATGACGCTTCTATGATTGTTTACATGACGCTTCTATGATTGTTTACATGACGCTTCTATGATTTTTAATGACGCTTCTATGATTTTTATATGACGCTTCTACGATTTTTTACATGACTCTTTATGATTTTTACATGACGCTTCTCTGATTGTTTACATGACGCTTCTATGATTGTTTACACGACGCTTCTATGATTTTTACATGACGCTTCTATGATTTTTTACATGACGCTTCTATGATTGTTTACATGACGCTTCTATGATTGTTTACATGACGCTTCTATGATTGTTTACATGACGCTTCTATGATTGTTTACATGACGCTTCTATGATTGTTTACATGACGCTTCTATGATTGTTTACATGACGCTTCTATGATTGTTTACATGACGCTTCTATGATTGTTTACATGGCGCTTCTATGATTGTTTACATGACGCTTCTATGATTGTTTACATGACGCTTCTATGATTTTTTAAATGACGCTTCTACGATTTTTTACATGACGCTTTTATGATTGTTTACACGATGCTTCTATGATTTTTACATGACGCTTCTATGATTTTTACATGACGCTTCTATGATTTTTACATGACGCTTCTATGATTTTTACATGACGCTTCATGATTGTTTACATGACGCTTCTATGATTGTTTATATGACGCTTCTATGATTTTTTACATGACGCTTCTATGATTTTTTACATGACGCTTCTATGATTGTTTACACGATGCTTCTATGATTTTTTACATGACGCTTCTATGATTTTTTACATGACGCTTCTTGATTTTTTACATGACGCTTCATGATTATTTCATGACGCTTCTACGATTTTGCAGGACGCTTCAATGATTTTTACATGACGCTCTATGATTTTTACATGACGCTTCTATGATTGTTTACATGACGCTTCTATGATTGTTTACATGACGCTTCTATGATTTTTACATGACGCTTCTATGATTTTTTACATGACGCTCTATGATTTTTACATACGCTTCTATGATTGTTTACATGACGCTTCTATGATTGTTTACATGACGCTTCTATGATTTTTTACATGACGCTTCTATGATTTTTACATGACGCTTCTATGATTGTTTACATGACGCTTCTATGATTGTTTACATGACGCTTCTATGCTTTTTACATGACGCTTCTATGATTTTTACATGACGCTTCTATGATTTTTACATGACGCTTCTATGATTGTTTACATGACGCTTCTATGATTGTTTACATGACGCTTCTATGATTTTTTACATGACGCTTCTATGATTGTTTACATGACGCTTCTATGATTGTTTACATGACGCTTCTATGATTTTTTAATGACGTTTTTTGATTTTTACATGACGCTTCTATGATTTTTTAATGACGCTTCTATGATTTTTATATGACGCTCTTACGATTTTTACATGACGCTTCTATGATTGTTTACACGATGCTTCTATGATTTTTTACATGACTCTTCTATGATTTTTACATGACGCTTCTATGATTTTTTCATGACGCTTCTACGATTTTTACATGACGCTTCTATGATTTTTTACATGACGCTTCTATGATTGTTTACATGACGCTTCTATGATTGTTTACATGACGCTTCTATGATTTTTTACATGACGCTTCTATGATTTTTACATGACGCTTCATGATTTTTTACATGACGCTTCTATGATTGTTTACATGACGCTTCTATGATTTTTACATGACGCTTCATGATTGTTTACATGACGCTTCTATGATTGTTTACATGACGCTTCTATGATTGTTTACATGACGCTTCTATGATTTTTAAAATGACGCTTCTACGATTTTTTACATGACTCTTTTATGATTTTTTACATGACGCTTCTCTGATTGTTTACATGACGCTTCTATGATTGTTTACACGACGCTTCTATATTTTTTACATGACACTTCTATGCTTTTTACATGATGCTTCACGATTTTTTACATGACACTTCTACGATTTTTTACATGACGCTTCTATGATTTCTTACATGACGCTTCCATGATTGTTTACATGACGCTTCTATGATTGTTTACATGACGCTTCTATGATTTTTTAATGACGCTTCTATGATTTTTATATGACGCTTCTACGATTTTTTACATGACTCTTTTATGATTTTTTACATGACGCTTCTCTGATTGTTTACATGACGCTTCTATGATTGTTTACACGACGCTTCTATTATTTTTTACATGACGCTTCTATGATTTTTTACATGACTCTTCTATGATTGTTTACATGACGCTTCTATGATTGTTTACATGGCGCTTCTATGATTGTTTACATGGCGCTTCTATGATTGTTTACATGACGCTTCTATGATTGTTTATATGACGCTTCTATGATTGTTTACATGGCGCTTCTATGATTGTTTACATGCGCTTCTATGATTGTTTACATGCGCTTCTATGATTGTTTACATGACGCTTCTATGATTGTTTACATGACGCTTCTATGATTTTTTAAATGACGCTTCTACGATTTTTTACATGACGCTTTTATGATTGTTTACACGATGCTTCTATGATTTTTTACATGACGCTTCTATGATTTTTTACATGACGCTTCTATGATTTTTACATGACGCTTCTATGATTTTTACATGACGCTTCCATGATTGTTTACATGACGCTTCTATGATTGTTTATATGACGCTTCTATGATTTTTTACATGACGCTTCTATGATTTTTTACATGACGCTTCTATGATTGTTTACACGATGCTTCTATGATTGTTTACATGACGCTTCTATGATTTTTTACATGACGCTTCTTTGATTTTTTACATGACGCTTCCATGATTATTTCATGACGCTTCTACGATTTCTGCAGGACGCTTCAATGATTTTTACATGACACCTCTATGATTTTTACATGACGCTTCTATGATTGTTTACATGACGCTTCTATGATTGTTTACATGACGCTTCTATGCTTTTTACATGACGCTTCTATGATTTTTTACATGACGCTTCTATGATTTTTACATTACGCTTCTATGATTGTTTACATGACGCTTCATGATTGTTTACATGACGCTTCTATGATTTTTTACATGACGCTTCTATGATTGTTTACATGACGCTTCTATGATTGTTTACATGACGCTTCTATGATTGTTTACATGACGCTTCTATGCTTTTTACATGACGCTTCTATGATTTTTTACATGACGCTACTATGATTTTTACATTACGCTTCTATGATTGTTTACATGACGCTTCATGATTTTTTACATGACGCTTCTATGATTTTTTACATGACGCTTCTATGATTGTTTACATGACGCTTCTATGATTGTTTACATGACGCTTCTATGATTTTTTAAATGACGTTTTTGATTTTTATATGACGCCTCTATGATTTTTTAAATGACGCTTCTATGATTTTTATATTACGCTCTACGATTTTTTACATGACGCTTCTATGATTGTTTACACGATGCTTCTATGATTTTTTACATGACTCTTCTATGATTTTTACATGACGCTTTAATGATTTTTTCATGACGCTTCTACGATTTTTTACATGACGCTTCTATGATTTTTTACATGACGCTTCTATGATTGTTTACATGACGCTTCTATGATTGTTTACATGACGCTTCTATGATTTTTTACATGACGCTTCTATGCTTTTTACATGATGCTTCCACGATTTTTTACATGACGCTTCTATGATTTTTTACATGACGCTTCTATGATTGTTTACATGACGCTTCTATGATTTTTTACATGACGCTTCTTTGATTTTTTACATGACGCTTCATGATTATTTCATGACGCTTCTACGATTTCTGCATGACGCTTCAATGATTTTTACATGACACCTCTATGATTTTTACATGACGCTTCTATGATTGTTTACATGACGCTTCTATGATTGTTTACATGACGCTTCTATGCTTTTTACATGACGCTTCTATGATTTTTTACATGACGCTACTATGATTTTTACATTACGCTTCTATGATTGTTTACATGACGCTTCCATGATTGTTTACATGACGCTTCTATGATTTTTTACATGACGCTTCTATGATTGTTTACATGACGCTTCTATGATTGTTTACATGACGCTTCTATGATTGTTTACATGACGCTTCTATGCTTTTTACATGACGCTTCTATGATTTTTTACATGACGCTACTATGATTTTTACATTACGCTTCTATGATTGTTTACATGACGCTTCCATGATTGTTTACATGACGCTTCTATGATTTTTTACATGACGCTTCTATGATTGTTTACATGACGCTTCTATGATTGTTTACATGACGCTTCTATGATTTTTTAAATGACGTTTTTTGATTTTTATATGACGCCTCTATGATTTTTTAAATGACGCTTCTATGATTTTTATATTACGCTCTTACGATTTTTTACATGACGCTTCTATGATTGTTTACACGATGCTTCTATGATTTTTTACATGACTCTTCTATGATTTTTACATGACGCTTTAATGATTTTTTCATGACGCTTCTACGATTTTTTACATGACGCTTCTATGATTTTTTACATGACGCTTCTATGATTGTTTACATGACGCTTCTATGATTGTTTACATGACGCTTCTATGATTTTTTACATGACGCTTCTATGCTTTTTACATGATGCTTCCACGATTTTTACATGACACTTCCACGATTTTTTACATGACGCTTCTATGATTTTTACATGACGCTTTTATGATTTTTTTAGTTTTCTTGGCGTTAAAAAGCTTTAATTAAAAAAACTCTACTCTCTAAAAATTCGAACCATCGTTTCTGCATTTAGCAGTTCAGTCTGTTTACCTCTAGGCTAGCTCTCATCGTTTTGATAACATGAATTCAGCACTTATAATTATAAGTTTCAAAACTCCAAGCATAGAGTAAATCACACGAGGCAGTTATTACATAATCAATTTCTCAGTCAGTCAGTATCAGTTAACAATATTGTTGCGCAATCTAAATCAAGTCTGCAGTGCTACGCTTCCACACTGCATTTTCAATACTGTGACGCAATTCAAGTCGGAGTTACAATTCAGTTATGATGCAATCTATTTCAGAATCAGAATTCAACCAGTCAGTTTTTTCTCTAGCATTCTTACAATGCATTTCAAGTCGAAAAGTTTGCTTGACCTTTGCAAAAAAGCATGTTTTTCGAATATTTAATCGCTTTAACATGGAGCAATTTCTTAGCCAAGATGCATGTACCGTCCCAGGAAAATTTCTGATCGAACAGTGCAAGTTCGAAGAAAATCGGTCCAGCCATTTTTTCTCTAATCGATTGCGTACAAACAAACAACTCATTTTTAGTATATAGGACTAGCAATCTTCGCCCCCCGTTGGGGGACATCTGGATAGAATCTCTGTTCTCTACAAGTAACAAAAAGACAGCCAAATAAAGCCTTCACAAAGACGACAGACAAACTGCTCAAAAAAGTGTAATGCAAAAAGAAATCATCCCCCAGATAGCAAGTATCCCCCAGATTGCAAGCATCCCCCAGATAGCAAGCATCCCCCAGATTGCAAGCATCCCCCAGATAGCAAGCACCCCCCAGATTGCAAGCATCCCCAGATAGCAAGCATCCCCAGATTGCAAGCATCCCCCCTCCCGGATAGCAAGCATCCCCGGATAGCAAGCATCCCCAAATAGTAAGCATCCACCATACAATAAGTAGCTAGTGCTACAATTTCCTTAGCTATAGTGGCTCCTTTAAAATTAGCATGACGCTTACTTTTACGCTTGAAATTGTGTAAATTTTATGTTTGACATGGTGGCTCTTTAATGTTTGACATGGTGGCTCTTTTATGTTCTACATGGTGGCTCTCTTATGTTTGATTCGGGGTTTTTTAATGTCTGACATGGTGTCTGTTTATTGTTTCACATAGTGGCTCTTTTATGTTTGACATGGTGGCTCTTTAATGTTAGACATGGTGGCTCTTTAATGTTTGACATGGTGGCTCTTTAATGTTAGACATGATGGCTTTTTAATGTTCGACATCGTGGCTCATTAATGTTCGACATGGTGGCTCTTTAATGTTCGACATGGTGGCTCTTTAATGTTCGACATGGTGGCTCTTTTATGTTTGACATGGTGGCTCTTTTATGTTTGACATGATGGCTCTTTTATGTTTGACATGGAGTCACGTATATGTTTGACATGGTGGCTCTTTTATGTTTGACATGGTGGCTCTTTAATGTTTTACGTGGTGGCTCTTTAATGTTCTTCATGGTAGCTCTTTTATGTTTGACATGGAGTCACGAATATACTTGACATGGTGACTCGTTATTGTTCGACATGGTGGCTCTTTAATGTTAGACATGGTGGCTCTTTAATGTTTGACATGATGGCTCTTTAATGTTTGACATGGTGGCTCTTTTATGCTTGACATGGTGGCTCTTTACTGTTTGACATGGTGGCTCTTTAATGTTTGACATGGTGGCTCTTTTATGTTTGACATGGAGTCACGTATATGTTTGACATGATGGCTCTTTTATGTTTGACATGGAGTCACGTATATGTTTGACATGGTGGCTCTTTTATGTTTGACATGGTGGCTTTTTTATGTTTTACATGGTGGCTCTTTAATGTTAGACATGGTGGCTCTTTAATGTTCGACATGGTGGCTCTTTAATGTTCGACATGGTGGCTCTTTAATGTTAGACATGGTGGCTCTTTAATGTTCGACATGGTGGCTCTTTAATGTTAGACATAGTGGCTCTTTAATGTTCGACATGGTGGCTCTTTAATGTTAGACATGATGGCTCTTTAATGTTTTACATTGCGGCTCTTTAATGTTTGACATGGTGGCTCTTTAATGTTCGACATGGTGGCTCTTTTATGCTTGACATGGTGGCTCTTTACTTTTGACATGGAGTCACATATATGTTTGACATGGTGGCTCTTTTATGTTTGACATGGTGGCTGTTTTATGTTTGACATGGTGGCTCTTTAATGTTTGACATTGTGGCTCTTTAATGTTTGACATGGTGGCTCTTTTACGTTCGACATTGTGGTTCTTTTATGTTCGACATGGTGGCTCTTTTATGTTCGACATGGTGGCTCTTTTATGTTTGACATGGTGGCTCTTTATTGTTCGACATGGTGGCTCTTTAATGTTCAAAATGGTGGCTCTTTTATGTTGGACATGGTTGCTCTTTAATGTTCGACATGGTGGCTCTATAATGTTAGACATGGTGGCTTTTTAATGTTCGACATGGTGCCTCTTTAATGTTCGACATGGTGGTCCTTTTATGTTTGACATAGTGGCTCTTTAATGTTTGACATGGAGTCACATATATGTTGGACATGGTGGCTCTTTAATGTTCGACATGGTGGCTCTTTAATGTTTGACATGGTGTTTCTTTAATGTTCCACATGGTGGCTCTTTAATGTTTGACATTGTGGCTCTTTAATGTTTGACATGGTGGCTCTTTTATGTTCGACATTGTGGTTCTTTTATGTTCGACATGGTGGCTCTTAACTGTTTGACATAGAGTCACATATTTGTTTGACATGGTGGCTCTTTTATGTTTGACATGGTGCTCTTTTTGTTTGACATGGTGGCTCTTTAATGTTTGACATGGTGGCTCTTTAATTTTTGAAATGGTGCTGTTATGTTTGACATGGTGGCTCTTTAATTTTTAACATGGTGACTCTTTTATGTTCGATATGGTGGCTCTTTATGTTCGACATGGTGGCTTCTTTAGGTTTGAATGGTGGCTCTTTAATGTTTAACATTGTGGCTCTTTATGTTTGACATGGTGGCTTTCTATGTTCGACATGGTGGCTCTTGTATGTTGGACATGGTGGCTCTTTTAATGGTCGACATGGTGGCTCTTTAATGTTCTTCATGTTGGCTCTTTTATGTTTGACATGGTGGCTTTTTTATGTTTGACATGGTTGCTCTTTTATGTTTGACATGGTGGCTCTTTTATGTTCGACATGGTCGCTCTTTAGGTTTGAAATGGTGGTCTTTAATATTCGACAAGGTGGCCCTTTAATGTTTAACATGTGGCTCTTTAATTTTCGAAATGGTGGCTGTTTTATGTTTGAC
This sequence comes from Macrostomum lignano, assembly GCA_002269645.1. NCBI lineage: Eukaryota > Metazoa > Platyhelminthes > Macrostomidae > Macrostomum > Macrostomum lignano. The sequence goes on along the minus strand of NIVC01002645.1, from coordinate 2,307 downwards.
ATGGTGGCTCTTTTATGTGTGACATGGTGGCTCTTTAATGTTAAACATGGTGGCTCTTTAATGTTCGACATTGTGGCTCTTAATTTAATGTTCAACATGGTGGCTCTTCTATGTTTGGCATTGCGCGTTTTTATGTTTAGCATTTGGTGTTTTTTTAAGTTTTTAATAAAAATTCTTTGCACTACTAAGATTCGAACCCAGGTCGCTACATTTGCAGTCCAGTCTGTCGCATCTTGGCTATCTCTTTTCAATTGGAGAACTTGAATTGTGGCCCTTATAATTAATTCTTATAGCAAATCGGTTAGAGTAAAAGTTATGACATAATCAATTTCTCAGTCAGCCAGTATCAGTCTCAATTCAAGTTAGCAATATGTTACGCAATTACAATCAAGTCTTGTGTGCATTTTTCGACACTGTTTTCATCTTTTTGTGATGCAATCTTTATCAGAATTGAAATGCAGTCAGTCAGTTTTTTCTCTAGCATTTTTACAATGCATTTCAGGTCGAAAGAGCTGCTTGACCTTTGCAAAAAAGCATGTTTTTCGAATAATTAATCCCTTTAAAATTGAGCAATTTCTTAGCCAAGATGCATGTACCGTCCCAGAAAATTTCTGATCGAATGGTGCAAGTTTGAAGAAAATCGGTTGAGCCAATTTTTCTGAATCAATCGCATACCCATATACAGACAACTCATTTTTAGTATATAGGACTAGCAATCTTCGCCCCCGTTGGGGGACATCTGGATAGAATCTCTGCTCTCTACAGGTAACAAAAAGACAGCCAGATAAAGCCTTCTCAAATACAACAGACAAACTGCTCAAATAAAGTGCAATGCAAAAGAAATCATCCCAAGACAGCAAGCATCCCCCAGATAGCAAGCATCCCCCATATTGCAAGCATCCCCCAAATAGCAAGCATCCCCAGATAGCAAGCATCCCCCAGATAGCAAGCATCCCCAGATAGCAAGCATCCCCAGATAGCAAGCATCCCCCAAATAGCAAAGCTCCCCAGATAGCAAGCATCCCCAGATTGCAAGCATCCCCAAATAGCAAGCATCCCCAGATAGCAAGCATCCCCCAGATAGCAAGCATCCCCCAGATAGCAAGCATCCCCAAATAGCAAAGCATCCCCAGATAGCAAGCATCCCCCAGATGCAAGCATTCCCCAAATAGCAAAGCATCCCCAGATAGCAAGCATCCCATAGATAGCAAGCATCCCCAGATAGCAAGCATCCGCAGATAGCAAGCATTTTATGTTCGACAGGGTGGCTCTTTCATGTTTGGCATGGTGCGCTCTTTTATGTTTGACATGGGGCTCTTTTATGTTTGACATGGTGGCTCTTTTATGCTTGGCATGGTGGCTCTTTTATGTTCGACATGGTGGCTTTTTTTATGTTCGACATGGTGGCTCTTCTATGGTTGACATGGTGGCTCCTTAATGCTCGACATAGTGACTCTTTAATATTCCCCCAGATAGCAAGCATCCCCAGATAGCAAGCATCCCCAGATAGCAAGCATCCCCCAGATAGCAAGCATCCCCCAAATAGGAAGCATCCCCCTCCCAGATAGCAAGCATCCCCAAATAGTAAGCATCTATCAGACAATAAGTAGCTAGTGCAACAATTTCCTTAGCTCTATAGTGGCTCCTTTAAAATTGGCATGACGCTTACTTTTAAGTTGAAATTGTGTATATTTTATGTTTGACATGGTGGCTCTTTAATGTTTGACATGGGGCTTTTATCTTCTACATGGTAGCTCTTTTATGTTTGAATCGGGGTTTTTTTTAATGTCTGACATGGTGTCTCTTTAATGTTTTGACATGGTTGCTCTTTAATTTTCAAAATGGTGTCTCTTTTTATGTTTGACATGGTGGCTCTTTGATGTTCGACATGGTGGCTCTTTTAGTGTTTGACATGGTAGCCTCTTTAATGTTAGACATGATGGTTCTTTAATGTTCGACATGGTGGCTCTTTAGTGTTTGACATGATGGCTCTTTTATGTTTGACATGGAGTCACATATGTTGAGATGGTGGCTCTTTTATGTTTGTGGCTCTTTTGGCTCCTTTATGTTCTACATGGTAGCTCTTTTATGTTTTGATTCGGTTTTTTTAATGTCTGACATGGTGTCTCTTTAATGTTGACATGGTGCTCTTTTATGTTTGGCATGGTGGCTCTTTTATGCTCGACATGGTGGCTCTTTAATAATTCCCCAGATAGCAAGCATCCCCAGATAGCAAGCATCCCCAGATAGCAAGCATCCCCGGAAACAAGCATCCCCCAGATAGGACATCCCCCCTCCCGGATAGCA
>NIVC01002644.1:63725-100483 GCA_002269645.1 Macrostomum lignano | reverse complement strand
TATGTTCGACATGGTGGCTCTTAACTGTTTGACATAGAGTCACATATTTGTTTGACATGGTGGCTCTTTTATGTTTGACATGGTGGCTCTTTTTGTTTGACATGGTGGCTCTTTAATGTTTGACATGGTGGCTCTTTAATTTTTGAAATGGTGGCTGTTTTATGTTTGAGCATGGTGGCTCTTTAATTTTTAACATGGTGACTCTTTTATGTTCGATATGGTGGCTCTTTTATGTTCGACATGGTGGCTTCTTTAGATTCGTTTGAAATGGTGGCTCTTTAATGTTTAACATTGTGGCTCTTTAATGTTTGACATGGTGCTTTTCTATGTTCGACATGGTGGCTCTTGTATGTGGACATGGTGGCTTTTTAATGGTCGACATGGTGGCTCTTTAATGTCTTCATGTTGGCTCTTTTATGTTTGACATGGTGGCTTTTTTATGTTTGACATGGTTGCTCTTTTATGTTTGACATGGTGGCTCTTTTATGTTCGACATGGTCGCTCTTTTAGGTTTGAAATGGTGGCTCTTTAATATTCGACAAGGTGCCCTTTAATGTTTAACATGGTGGCTTTTAATTTCGAAATGGTGGCTGTTTTATGTTTGACATGGTGGTGCTCTTTTATGTGTGACATGGTGGCTCTTTAATGTTAAACATTGGCTCTTTAATGTTCGACATTGTGGCTCTTAATTTAATGTTCAACATGGTGGCTCTTCTATGTTTGGCATTGCGCGTTTTTATGTTTAGCATTTGGTGTTTTTTTAAGTGTTTTAATAAAAAATTTCTTTGCACTACAAGATTCGACCCAGGTCCTACATTTGCAGTCCAGTCTGTTCGCATCTTGGCTATCTCTTTTCAATTGGAGAACTTGAATTGTGGCCCTTATAATTAAATTCTTATAGCAAATCGGTTAGAGTAAAAAGTTATGACATAATCAATTTCTCAGTCAGCCAGTATCAGTCTCAATTCAAGTAGCAATATGTTACGCAATTACAATCAAAGTCTTGTGTGCATTTTTTTCGACCACTGTTTCATCTTTTTGTGATGCAATCTTTATCAGAATTGAAATGCAGTCAGTCAGTTTTTTTCTCTAAGCATTTTTACAATGCATTTCAGGTCGAAAGAGCTGCTTGACCTTTGCAAAAAAGCATGTTTTTCGAATAATTAATCCTTTAAAATTGAGCAATTTCTTAGCCAAGATGCATGTACCGTCCACAGAAAAATTCTGATCGAATGGTGCAAGTTTGAAGAAAATCGGTTTGAGCCAATTTTTCTGAAATCATCGCATACCCATATACAGACAACTCATTTTTAGTATATAGGACAATCTTCGCCCGTTGGGGGACATCTGGATAGAATCTCTGCTCTCTACAGGTAACAAAAAGACAGCCAGATAAAGCCTTCTCAAATACAACAGACAAACTGCTCAAATAAAGTGCAATGCAAAAAGAAATCATCCCAAGACAGCAAGCATCCCCAGATAGCAAGCATCCCCCATATTGCAAGCATCCCCCAAATAGCAAGCATCCCCCAGATAGCAAGCATCCCCAGATAGCAAGCATCCCCCAGATAGCAAGCATCCCCCAGATAGCAAGCATCCCCAAATAGCAAAGCATCCCCCAGATAGCAAGCATCCCCCAGATTGCAAGCATCCCCCAAATAGCAAGCATCCCCAGATAGCAAGCATCCCCCAGATAGCAAGCATCCCCCAGATAGCAAGCATCCCCCAAATAGCAAAGCATCCCCCAGATAGCAAGCATCCCCCAGATTGCAAGCATTCCCCAAATAGCAAGCATCCCCCAGATAGCAAGCATCCCATAGATAGCAAGCATCCCCCAGATAGCAAGCATCCCGCAGATAGCAAGCATTTTATGTTCGACAGGGTGGCTCTTTCATGTTTGGCATGGTGGCTCTTTTATGTTTGACATGGTGGCTCTTTTATGTTTGACATGGTGGCTCTTTTATGCTTGGCATGGTGGCTCTTTTATGTTCGACATGGTGGCTTTTTTATGTTCGACATGGTGGCTCTTCTATGGTTGACATGGTGGCTCCTTAATGCTCGACATAGTGACTCTTTAATATTCCCCAGATAGCAAGCATCCCCCAGATAGCAAGCATCCCCAGATAGCAAGCATCCCCCAGATAGCAAGCATCCCCCAAATAGGAAGCATCCCCCCTCCCAGATAGCAAGCATCCCCAAATAGTAAGCATCTATCAGACAATAAGTAGCTAGTGCAACAATTTCCTTAGCTCTATAGTGGCTCCTTTAAAATTGGCATGACGCTTACTTTTAAGTTTGAAATTGTGTATATTTTATGTTTGACATGGTGGCTCTTTAATGTTTGACATGGGCTCTTTTATCTTCTACATGGTAGCTCTTTTATGTTTGAATCGGGGTTTTTTTAATGTCTGACATGGTGTCTCTTTAATGTTTGACATGGTTGCTCTTTAATTTTCAAAATGGTGTCTCTTTTATGTTTGACATGGTGGCTCTTTGATGTTCGACATGGTGGCTCTTTAGTGTTTGACATGGTAGCTCTTTAATGTTAGACATGATGGTTCTTTAATGTTCGACATGGTGGCTCTTTAGTGTTTGACATGATGGCTCTTTTATGTTTGACATGGAGTCACATATGTTTGAGATGGTGGCTCTTTTATGTTTGTGGCTCTTTTGGCTCCTTTATGTTCTACATGGTAGCTCTTTTATGTTTGATTCGGTTTTTTTAATGTCTGACATGGTGTCTCTTTAATGTTTGACATGGTGGCTCTTTTATGTTTGGCATGGTGGCTCTTTTATGCTCGACATGGTGGCTCTTTAATATTCCCCAGATAGCAAGCATCCCCCAGATAGCAAGCATCCCCCAGATAGCAAGCATCCCCCGGATAACAAGCATCCCCAGATAGGAAGCATCCCCCCTCCCGGATAGCAAGCATCCCCCAGATAGCAAGCATCCCCAAGTAGTAAGCATCCACCAGACAAAAAGTAGCTTGTGCAACAATTTCCTTAGCTCTATAGTGGCTCCTTTAAAATTGGCATGACGCTTACTTTTACGTTTGAAATTGTTTGTCTTTTATGTTTGACATGATGGCTCTTTAATGTTCTACATGGTGGATTTTTTATTTTCGACATTTTATTTTTGGCTCCTTAATGTTTGGTATGATGGCTATTTGATGCTTGACATGGAGTCACGAATATACTTGACATGGTGACTCGTTAATGTTAGACATGGTGGCTCTTTTATGTTTGACATGGAGTCACGTATATGTTTGACATGATGGCTCTTTTATGTTTGACATGGAGTCACGTATATGTTTGACATGGTGGCTCTTTTATGTTTGACATGGTGGCTTTTTTATGTTTTACATGGTGGCTCTTTAATGTTAGACATGGTGGCTCTTTAATGTTCGACATGGTGGCTCTTTAATGTTCGACATGGTGGCTCTTTAATGTTAGACATGGTGGCTCTTTAATGTTCGACATGGTGGCTCTTTAATGTTAGACATAGTGGCTCTTTAATGTTCGACATGGTGGCTCTTTAATGTTAGACATGATGGCTCTTTAATGTTTTACATTGCGGCTCTTTAATGTTTGACATGGTGGCTCTTTAATGTTCGACATGGTGGCTCTTTTATGCTTGACATGGTGGCTCTTTACTTTTGACATGGAGTCACATATATGTTTGACATGGTGGCTCTTTTATGTTTGACATGGTGGCTGTTTTATGTTTGACATGGTGGCTCTTTTAATGTTTGACATTGTGGCTCTTTAATGTTTGACATGGTGCTCTTTTACGTTCGACATTGTGGTTCTTTTATGTTCGACATGGTGGCTCTTTTATGTTCGACATGGTGGCTCTTTTATGTTTGACATGGTGGCTCTTTATTGTTCGACATGGTGGCTCTTTAATGTTCAAAATGGTGGCTCTTTTATGTTGGACATGGTTGCTTTAATGTTCGACATGGTGGCTCTATAATGTTAGACATGGTGGCTTTTTAATGTTCGACATGGTGCCTCTTTAATGTTCGACATGGTGGTCCTTTTATGTTTGACATAGTGCTCTTTAATGTTTGACATGGAGTCACATATATGTTGGACATGGTGGCTCTTTAATGTTCGACATGGTGGCTCTTTAATGTTTGACATGGTGTTTCTTTAATGTTCCACATGGTGGCTCTTTAATGTTTGACATTGTGGCTCTTTAATGTTTGACATGGTGGCTCTTTTATGTTCGACATTGTGGTTCTTTTATGTTCGACATGGTGGCTCTTAACTGTTTGACATAGAGTCACATATTTGTTTGACATGGTGGCTCTTTTATGTTTGACATGGTGGCTCTTTTTTGTTTGACATGGTGGCTCTTTAATGTTTGACATGGTGGCTCTTTAATTTTTGAAATGGTGGCTGTTTTATGTTTGACATGGTGGCTCTTTAATTTTTAACATGGTGACTCTTTTATGTTCGATATGGTGGCTCTTTTATGTTCGACATGGTGGCTTCTTTAGGTTTGAAATGGTGGCTCTTTAATGTTTAACATTGTGGCTCTTTAATGTTTGACATGGTGGCTTTTCTATGTTCGACATGGTGGCTCTTGTATGTTGGACATGGTGGCTCTTTTAATGGTCGACATGGTGGCTCTTTAATGTTCTTCATGTTGGCTCTTTTATGTTTGACATGGTGGCTTTTTTATGTTTGACATGGTTGCTCTTTTATGTTTGACATGGTGGCTCTTTTATGTTCGACATGGTCGCTCTTTTAGGTTTGAAATGGTGGCTCTTTAATATTCGACAAGGTGGCCCTTTAATGTTTAACATGGTGGCTCTTTAATTTTCGAAATGGTGGCTGTTTTATGTTTGACATGGTGGCTCTTTTATGTGTGACATGGTGGCTCTTTAATGTTAAACATGGTGGCTCTTTAATGTTCGACATTGTGGCTCTTAATTTAATGTTCAACATGGTGGCTCTTCTATGTTTGGCATTGCGCGTTTTTATGTTTAGCATTTGGTGTTTTTTTAAGTGTTTTAATAAAAAATTTCTTTGCACTACTAAGATTCGAACCCAGGTCGCTACATTTGCAGTCCAGTCTGTTCGCATCTTGGCTATCTCTTTTCAATTGGAGAACTTGAATTGTGGCCCTTATAATTAAATTCTTATAGCAAATCGGTTAGAGTAAAAAGTTATGACATAATCAATTTCTCAGTCAGCCAGTATCAGTCTCAATTCAAGTTAGCAATATGGTTACGCAATTACAATCAAGTCTTGTGTGCATTTTTTCGACACTGTTTTCATCTTTTTGTGATGCAATCTTTATCAGAATTGAAATGCAGTCAGTCAGTTTTTTCTCTAGCATTTTTACAATGCATTTCAGGTCGAAAGAGCTGCTTGACCTTTGCAAAAAAGCATGTTTTTCGAATAATTAATCCCTTTAAAATTGAGCAATTTCTTAGCCAAGATGCATGTACCGTCCCAGAAAAATTTCTGATCGAATGGTGCAAGTTTGAAGAAAATCGGTTGAGCCAATTTTTCTGAAATCAATCGCATACCCATATACAGACAACTCATTTTTAGTATATAGGACTAGCAATCTTCGCCCCCCGTTGGGGGACATCTGGATAGAATCTCTGCTCTCTACAGGTAACAAAAAGACAGCCAGATAAAGCCTTCTCAAATACAACAGACAAACTGCTCAAATAAAGTGCAATGCAAAAAGAAATCATCCCAAGACAGCAAGCATCCCCCAGATAGCAAGCATCCCCCATATTGCAAGCATCCCCCAAATAGCAAGCATCCCCCAGATAGCAAGCATCCCCCAGATAGCAAGCATCCCCCAGATAGCAAGCATCCCCCAGATAGCAAGCATCCCCAAATAGCAAAGCATCCCCCAGATAGCAAGCATCCCCCAGATTGCAAGCATCCCCCAAATAGCAAGCATCCCCAGATAGCAAGCATCCCCAGATAGCAAGCATCCCCCAGATAGCAAGCATCCCCCAAATAGCAAAGCATCCCCCAGATAGCAAGCATCCCCCAGATTGCAAGCATTCCCCAAATAGCAAGCATCCCCCAGATAGCAAGCATCCCATAGATAGCAAGCATCCCCCAGATAGCAAGCATCCGCAGATAGCAAGCATTTTATGTTCGACAGGGTGGCTCTTTCATGTTTGGCATGGTGGCTCTTTTATGTTTGACATGGTGGCTCTTTTATGTTTGACATGGTGGCTCTTTTATGCTTGGCATGGTGGCTCTTTTATGTTCGACATGGTGGCTTTTTTATGTTCGACATGGTGGCTCTTCTATGGTTGACATGGTGGCTCCTTAATGCTCGACATAGTGACTCTTTAATATTCCCCCAGATAGCAAGCATCCCCCAGATAGCAAGCATCCCCCAGATAGCAAGCATCCCCCAGATAGCAAGCATCCCCCAAATAGGAAGCATCCCCCCTCCCAGATAGCAAGCATCCCCAAATAGTAAGCATCTATCAGACAATAAGTAGCTAGTGCAACAATTTCCTTAGCTCTATAGTGGCTCCTTTAAAATTGGCATGACGCTTACTTTTAAGTTTGAAATTGTGTATATTTTATGTTTGACATGGTGGCTCTTTAATGTTTGACATGGGGCTCTTTTATCTTCTACATGGTAGCTCTTTTATGTTTGAATCGGGGTTTTTTTAATGTCTGACATGGTGTCTCTTTAATGTTTGACATGGTTGCTCTTTAATTTTCAAAATGGTGTCTCTTTTATGTTTGACATGGTGGCTCTTTGATGTTCGACATGGTGGCTCTTTAGTGTTTGACATGGTAGCTCTTTAATGTTAGACATGATGGTTCTTTAATGTTCGACATGGTGGCTCTTTAGTGTTTGACATGATGGCTCTTTTATGTTTGACATGGAGTCACATATGTTTGAGATGGTGGCTCTTTTATGTTTGTGGCTCTTTTGGCTCCTTTATGTTCTACATGGTAGCTCTTTTATGTTTGATTCGGTTTTTTTAATGTCTGACATGGTGTCTCTTTAATGTTTGACATGGTGGCTCTTTTATGTTTGGCATGGTGGCTCTTTTATGCTCGACATGGTGGCTCTTTAATATTCCCCCAGATAGCAAGCATCCCCCAGATAGCAAGCATCCCCCAGATAGCAAGCATCCCCCGGATAACAAGCATCCCCCAGATAGGAAGCATCCCCCCTCCCGGATAGCAAGCATCCCCCAGATAGCAAGCATCCCCAAGTAGTAAGCATCCACCAGACAAAAAGTAGCTTGTGCAACAATTTCCTTAGCTCTATAGTGGCTCCTTTAAAATTGGCATGACGCTTACTTTTACGTTTGAAATTGTTTGTCTTTTATGTTTGACATGATGGCTCTTTAATGTTCTACATGGTGGATTTTTTATTTTCGACATTTTATTTTTGGCTCCTTAATGTTTGGTATGATGGCTATTTGATGCTTGACATGGAGTCACGAATATACTTGACATGGTGACTCGTTAATGTTAGACATGGTGGCTCTTTAATGTTTGAAATGGTGGCTCTTTAATATTTGACATGCTGGCTCTTTAATGTTCGACATGGTGGCTCTATAATGTTCGACATGGTGCCTCTTTAATGTTCCACATGGTGGCTCTTTAATGTTAGACATGGTGGCTGTTTAATTTTTACATGGTGGCTCTTTAATGTTCGACATGGTGGCTTTTTAATGTTCGACATGGAGCCTCTTTAATGTTTGACATGGTGGTCCTTTTATGTTCGACATGGTGGCTCTTTTTTGCTTGACATGGTGGCTCTTTACTGTTTGACATGGAGTCACATATATGTTTGACATGGTGGCTCTTTTATGTTTGAGATAGTGGCTCTTTAATGTTTGACATGGTGGCTCTTTAATGTTTGACATGGTAGCTCTTTAATGTTTGACATGATGGCTCTTTAATGTTTGACATGGTGACTCGAAAATGTTAGACATGGTGACTCGTAAATGTTAGACATGGTGGCTCTTTCATGTTTGACCTGGTGGCACCTTATTGTAATGATGGCTCTTTAATGTTCGACATGGTGGCTCTATAATGTTAGACATGGTGGCTCTTTATTTTTGACATGGTGGCTCTTTAATGTTCGCCATGGTGGCTCTTTAGTGTTTGACATGGTGGCTCTTTAATGTTCGACATGGTGGCTCTTTAATGTTTGACATGGTGGCACTTTTATGTTTGACATGGTGGCTTTTTAATGTTCGCCATGGTGGCTCTTTGAAGTTTGACATGGTGGCACTTTTATGTTTGACATGGTGGCTCTTTTATGTTTGACATGGTGGCTCTTTAATGTTTGACATGGTGGCTCTTTAATGTTCTACATGGTAACTCTTTTATGTTTGATACGGTGGCTTTTTAATGTCTGACATGGTGGCTCTTTTATGTTTGACATGGTGGCTCTTTAATGTTCTTCATGGTGGCTCTTTAATGTTCTTCATGGTGGCTCTTTAATATTCTACATGTTGGCTCTTTTATGTTCGACATGGTGGCTGTTTTTTGTTCTACATGGTAACTCTTTTATGTTTGATACGGTGGCTTTTTAATGTCTGACATGGTGGCTCTTCTATGTTTAACATGGTGGCTCTTCTATGTTTGACACGGTGGCTCTTTAATTTTCGACAAAGTGGCTATTTGTTGTTCGAAATGGTGGCTCTTTAAAGTTTGACATAAAGTCACATATATGTTTGACATGGTGGCTCTTAAATGTTTGACATGGTGGCTCTTAAATGTTTGACATGGGGGCTCTTTAATGTTTGACATGGTGGCTCTTAAATGTTTGACATGGTGGCTCTTAAATGTTAGACGTGGTGGCTTGTTTAGGTTTGACATAGTGGCTCTTCTATGTTTGAAATGGTGGCTTTTTAATCGTTAACATGGAGTCACGTATATGTTTGACATAGTGCTTATTTTATGTTTGACATGGTAACTCTTTTATATTCGAAATGTTGGCTCTATAATGTTCGACATGGTGGCTCTTCGTTGTTTGACATTGCGCTTCTATTATGTTTAGCAGTTTTGTTGTGTTTTTAAGGTGTTTTGATAAAAAAAATCTTTTTGCACTACTAAGATTCGAACCCATGTCGCTACATTAGCATTCCAGTCTGTTCGCATCTTGGCTATATCTTTCCAATTGGAGAACGTGAATTGTGGCCCTTATAATTCAATTCTTACAGCAAGTCAATTGAAGTAAAAAGTTATGACATAATCAATTTCTCAGTCAGCCAGTATCAGTCTCAATTTGAGTTAGTAATATTGGTTACGCAATTTAAATCAAGTCGTGTGTGCATTTCTTCGGCACTGTTTTCAACTTGTTGTGATGCAATCTTTATCACAATCGGAATTCAGCCAGTCAGTTTTTTCTCTAGCATTCTTACAATGAATTTTAGGTCGAAAGAGCTGCTTGACCTTTGCAAAAAAGCAGGTTTTTCGAATATTTAATCCCTTTAACATTGAGCAATTTCTTAGCCAAGATGCATGTACCGTCCCAGGAAAATTTCTGATCAAATGGTGCAGGTTTGAAGAAAATTGGTTGAGCCATTTTTTCTGAAATCTATCGCATACCTACCCACATACAGACAACTCATTTTTAGTATATAGGATTTAGTATATTGTGATTTAGTATATTTAGATTTCCATCGACAAATTTCATATAAAATAGTTTTTTTCAATACTAATAAAAGAACATTCCACAAAGCACTTTCTAAAAAAACACTTTGAAATAGTATATACTAACTCATAAAAATACAGTCGACAAGAAATAAATCAATAAAGAAGTATTGGGGACATCTGGATAGAATCTCTGTTCTCCACACGGATCAAAAACACATCCAAATAAAGCCTTCACAAAGACAACATACAAACTGCTCAAATGAAGAGCAATGCGAAAAGAAAACATCCCAAGACAGCATGCAAGCATCCCCCCCCCCCAGATAACAAGCACCCCCAGATAGCAAGCACCCCCCCATAGCAAGCATCCAATTGATAGCAAGTATCTATCCTTAAATAGCAAGCATCCACCAGACAATAAGTATCTAGTGCAACAATTTTCTTAGCTTTATGATGGCTTCTTTATGATTGGCATGACGCTTCTTTTTACGTTTGTAATGGTCTCTTTTATGTTTGACATGGTGGCTCTTTTATGTTTGGCATGGTGGCTCTTTTATGTTTGACATGGTGGCTCTTTAATGTTTGACATGGTGGCTCTTTTATGTTTGGCATGGTGGCTCTTTTATGTTTGACATGGTGGCTCTTTTATGTTTGACATGGTGGCTCTTTTATGTTTGACATGGTGGCTCTTTTATGTTTGACATGGTGGCTCTTTAATGTTTGACATGGTGGCTCTTTTATGTTCGACATGATGGCTCTTTATTGTTTGACATGGTGGCTCTTTAATGTTTGACCTGGTGGCACTTTACTGTCTGCAATGATGGCTCTTTAATGTTTGACATGGAGTCACGTATACGCTTGACATGGTGACTCGTTAATGTTTGACATGGTGGCTCTTTAATGTTTTACATGGTGGCTCTTTTATGTTCGATATGGTGGCTCTTTAACGTTCGATATGGTGGCTCTTTAATGTTCGACTTGGAGTCACATATATGTTAGACATGGTGGCTCTTTAATGTTGGACATGGTGGCTTTTTAATGTTCGACATGGTGACACTTTAATGTCTGAAATGATGGCTCTTTAATGTTTGACATGGAGTCACGTATACGCTTGACATGGTGACTCGTTAATGTTTGACATGGTGGCTCTTTAACGTTCGACATGGTGGCTCTTTAATGTTAGACATGGTGGCTCTTTAATGTTTTACATGGTGGCTCTTTTATGTTCGACATGGTGGCTCTTTAACGTTCGACATGGTGGCTCTTTAATGTTCGACATGGAGTCACATATATGTTGGACATGGTGGCTCTTTAATGTTAGACATGGTGGCTCTTTAATGTTAGACATGGTGGCTCTTTAAATTTTTTTCATGGTGGCTCTCAAGTGTTTGACATGGTGGCTCTTTATTATTTGACATGGTGGCTCTTTAATGTTTGACATGGTGGTTCTTTAATGTTCGACATGGTGGCTCTTTAATGTTCGACGTGGTGGCTCTTTAATGTTCGACAAAGTGGCTCCTTTATGTTTGACATGGTGGCTCTTTAATGTTTGACATGGTGGCTCTTTAATGTTTGACATTGTAGCTCTTAAATGTTCGACATGGTGGTTCTTTTACGTTTGACATGGTGGCTCTTTAATGTTTGACATTGTAGCTCTTAAATGTTCGACATGGTGGTTCTTTTACGTTTGACATGGTGGCTCTTTAATTTTCGACATGTTGGCTCTTTTATGTTTGACATGGTAGCTCTTTAATTTTCGACAAAGTGGCTCTTTAATGTTTGACATGGTGGCTCGTTAATGTTTGACATGGTAGCTCTTTAATTTTCGACATGTCGGCTCTTTTATGCTTGACATGGTAGCTCTTTAATGTTCGAAAAAGTGGTTCTTTATTGTTAGACATGGTGGCTCTTTAAAGTTTGACATGGTGGCTTTTTTATGTTTGACATGGTAGCTCTTTAATGTTCGACATGGTGGCTCTTTTAAGTATGACAAAGTGGCTCTTTAATTTTTGACATGGTGGCTCTTTAATGTTCTTAATGGTGGCTCTTTAATGTTCGACATGTCGGTTCTTTTACGTTTGACATGGTGGCTCTTTAATGTTCGACATGGTGGTTCTTTTACGTTTGACATGGTGGCTTTTTAATGTTCGACATGGTGGTTCTTTTACGTTTGACATGGTGGCTCTTTAATGTTCGACATGTCGGTTCTTTTACGTTTGACATGGTGGCTCTTTTATGTTTGACATGGTAGGTTTTTTATATTCGACATGGTGGCTCTTTAATGTTTGACATGGAGTCACGTATATATGTTTTACATGGAGTCACAAATATGTTTGACATGGTGGCTTTTTAATGCTTGACATGGTGGCTCGTTTATGTTTGGCATGGTGGCTCTTTAATGTTCGACATGGTGCCACTGATATGTTTGACATTGTGCTTCTTTTATGTTTAGCAGTTTTATGTTTTCAAGGTGTTTTAATAAAAAAATTATTTTGCACTACTAAGATTCGAACCCAGGTCGCTACATTAGCATTCCAGTCTGTTCGCATCTGGGCTATCTCTTTTCAATTGGAGTACATCAATTGTGGCCCTTATAATTCAATTCTTACAGCAAGTCAATTAGAGTAAAAAGTTATGACATAATCAATTTCTCAGTCAGACAGTATCAGTTTCAATTCAAGTTAGCAATATTGGTTACGCAATTTAAATCAAGTCGTGTGTGCATTTTTTTGGCACTGTTTTCTACTTGTTGTGATGCAATCTTTATCAGAATTGAAATTCAGTCAGGTTTTTTTCTAGCATTCTTACAATGCATTTCAAGTCGAAAATTTTGCTTGACCTTTGCAAAAAAGCATGTTTTTCGAATATTTAATGCCTTTAGCATCGAGCAATTTCTTAGCCACGATGCATGTACAGTCACGGGAAAATTTCTGATCGAACAGTGCAAGTTCGAACAAAATCGGTCCAGCCATTTTTTCTCTAATCGATCACATAGACACAGACAGACCATTTTTAGTATATTGGAACGAGGCCAACTCCTCCTTCGGAGAAGAAAGGGGAAGAACTCTCATCACCGGAATCCCATTCCATGAACTCTCCGCGAAACAGAAATCGTCTCCGTGAGACTGAACACCATCGAAATCCTCTCCGCGAAAATCCTCTCCGTGTAACTGGACTCAATCAAAATTTCTCCGTCAAACAGAACCCAGCTCTCAGAATTCATTGGTTATGGTTAGGGTTAGGGTTAGAGCTACACACAGCTGCGTGTTGAAAGGCGCCGTAAAAACATTGAACCAATTAAATTGCGCAACTTATTTCTCAGGCAGTCAGTATCAGCCTCGGTTAAAGTTAACAAAAAATTGCGCAATCTAAATCAACCCTCCAATACACAGCGACCGAACCCCTTCGAATACGCAGCGCAGCTAGAAATTGAACCCCCCCCCACTGTTGGGGGTCTGTCAAACCCTCATTGAACCCTCGAAAATGAGTACGATCTTTGCAAAAAGTTAAAAGTATGGAAATTGCTTTTCGAATGCTGTGCTTTTAATTTTCACATTTAGAGCAAACAACTTATATCCCCTAACTCAGCGTTGCAACCTCTTTCCAGCAATATAAGTCTCCTCCTCAAGTTTAAAACTCGAAGAACAGTTTGGCTTTGAAATTTCCCGTTTTAAGGAATTGAACTATCGAGTGTACGTTCACTGCCTGCAGCAGTGGGAGGCTCGCAAGTTTATTCCTTGAATTTTACTGTCCAACAAATACACAGTGTCCAACAAATACACAGGGCTGCCTATTGAAAATCAGAAAACATATCGTTGCGCAATTGTCTATACAATCAGCCAGTGAGCTAGGGTCCGATTGTACACACGCAGCCACTGAGAACGCCCCCATTCCCCCATTGGAGAGAAAATACACTGCCGAGATAGGAGAAAGTTATGGCGTAATCACTAAAAATTGATGCCAACTGGCCCGGTTACACCCCTTCAGCTAAAAGAATACACTACACAGATAGGCCAGCTGTTGTGGCGCAATCACTAAGAGTTGCGCAAGGTGGATCATATTCCCTATTGTTATATTATTTCTGCTTTTTTAGGGATCTTAAAATGTGAAAATGAAAGATTAAAATAGCTATAAACCCAACCCAGAAAATTTGCAGTTTACCCATATAAGTTTCAACGCTGAGTTGCAAGTAGTCTTGGAGAAAAATTGCAACATACAGACAGACAAACATCGCACCAACTTTAGTATTAAGACTAGCCATTTAGCCCCCCTCCGGGTGGCTTCTTAGCAGTTTAGCTAAGCAGTTTTAGCTAATCTCTAAGCAGTTGTACACCAATTTTACTGAGACTAAAAAGTTCTAAAAAGTTACATTTCTTAATGTTTGAAACTTTGCAATGTCAATTCATTTATAGTTCTTTTATGATTATTCGTTATTTTCAAATCCTCACCAGATTAGTACTATTCTCCCACATTAGCCCTACACCCCGAGATTAGCCCCACTTCCCCCAGATTAGCACTACGCCCAGATTAGCACTGCGCCCAGATTAGCACTCAGCCTAGATTAGCACTCAGCCCAGATTAGCACTCAGCCCAGATTAGCACTCAGCCTAGATTAGCACTATTCTCCCACATTAGCCCTACACCCCAGATTAGCCCCACTTCCCCCAGATTAGCACTACACCCAGATTAGCACTCAGCCCAGATTAGCACTCAGCCCAGATTAGCACTCAGCCCAGATTAGCACTCAGCCCAGATTAGCACTCAGCCCAGATTAGCACTCAGCCCAGATTAGCACTCAGCCCAGATTAGCACTCAGCCTAGATTAGCACTCAGCCCAGATTAGCATTCAGCCTAGATTAGCACCGCTCCACAGATTACCACCGCTTCCCAGATAGTTTCACCTTCCCAGATTAGCACTACTTCTCCAGATTTGCACCACTCCGCAAAAATTCGCACCGCTACTTCCTCCAAATTAGCCCCAATCCCCCAGATTACCCCCCCCACTCCTTTATATTAGCCCCACTCCCTTAGATTAGCACCGCTCCCCAGATTAGCACCACTCCCAAACTGCTAAAAGGGGACTACTATTATCGCCTCAGAAGTTTAAAGTTAAACCCTCCCCAGAAATTGGCAGTTTCAACAACCACAACAACCTGAAATTATCCCTTCTAATTCTGCAAAATAGACTGCAGTCATACAACTCATTAGCACTCTACAACTTTTATTATTATTATTCATTTATCCCTCAGGGACCCAGAATTGTCCCTTCTGCAAGCTACAATTATTCACAGTTAGATATCCTCCTCAGAAGTCTGCCATTATTATCCTAGCAGTCTGCAGCTATCCCCTCGGCAGTTTGCAGCTTATACGCTCATAAGTCTCGAGAAACTAACCAACGTCAGCAGTTTGCAGTTTGTCCCCTTTTCAGTCTGCAATGATCCTTTCAACAATCTGCAGTTCCCCTCAGTAGTCTGCAGTCAATTCATTTGCAGTCAGCAAGTGTTTCCTTAATAATTCTCATTTATCCCTTCAGCAGTCTGCAGTTCTCTCAGCTGGCCCCTCAGTATTCTCAGCAAACTGCAATGATCTTTTCAATGATTTAAAATTTTGCTCAGCATTTACGACGGCGCACTAATCAATTTTCGATACATATTGGCAGTCTTGCGCAACTCAGCATTTAGCAATACCTCAGCAGTTTAGCAGCATCGTCTACTGCAATGATGCTTTCAACAATGTATTAGCTCAGCATTTTATGGCTCACTGATCGATTTTCGATACATATCGGCAATCTTTTGCACCACTCAGCATTTAGCAATACCTCAGCAGTTTAGCAGCATTGTCTGCAGTTAAGTAATTTAATCCCCTGCAGTTTAGTAATATTTACTTCTATAAACCTAGATAATAACAGTTAATGGGATCTTAAGATTTTACAAATCAAATCAAATTTGCTTAGTGGCTTGTGCGAGTAGCAAAATAAATTATTGTAATTAATAAAAAAAATTAATTACAATTAATCAAAAAATGTTCAAAATAGTCTAGGCAGAAGCTACTTATGAATGAATTTATTTAATTTTAATTAGCCGCTGGGGAGGCGGACTCGAACCTTGGACCTTACGCCTAGCCTAAACCTAGTCCTAGTGCCTACACTGCGGCTATTCCGCCTACTGATCGGAGGGCGCAAAAATCAGCCATATATGCTTCGGCACTGCAGTCAAATACATAGCAGTGATAGGCTGCTCAGTTCATTAAGCAGTTATGTGCAGGCAGAGCCAATGCAGAGTTGAGTGAAATCTATTAATAGCAATTGTCTATGCAGTCCGCCAGTCAGCCAGGGTCAGAATGTACACACGCAGCCACTGAGCATTATTTTCCTCTCCCTTATTGCAGCCAGTATTGAGGCGTACACAGTGAACAGAGAAAAGTTGTGGCGCAATCTTAATTGGAATTGAAATTCAGTTAGTGAGATTTTGACCTTTTCTAGCCTCCCATCGAAAGCATAGGGAAAACTCGTTTTTCGATTATTTAACCATCTTCCCATTCGAATTTTTTAAATGCAATTACACCCACACAATCTCACAAGAATTTGCAATTGAGTGAAGCAAGTTTGAAAAAAATCGGTTCAGGCATTCAGGCTGTGGACTGGAATACCGGTCAGACAGACAGACAGACAGATCTTAGAGATTTAGTATATTGTGATTGTGATGATGATGATGTATATCTACACATGTAGCAGTAAATACATGCATATAGTGCTCGTTGTTTTTGAGCAGTAATAAGTAGAATCATTGATTCTTTACTTTCCAGCTGCCTCCGGACGTTTGCGAATTGTAAGTTTACATGTACATAAAGTTTATAACTACCAAAATTATTATTCAGATTAGAATCATATGTAGTCCAGATCTACCATCTATCGACCCACATGCATGAAAAACTAATGTACATGTAATTCGCAGGCCTCAAGGATACGTAAAGAGTACACCAGAACTGATATGCACTCGATTCGTGAATTGCAATCAGTAGGCAACGACCGCGGCGATTAAAAGCATGTTAATTCTTTCGCCACGGAAACAAAAAATTGACCAATAAGCATACATCTGCTTATTACTGCATGACTTGCTAGACCGCATTATAGGCGACTAAAGAAGACAGCGCCTTGAGCGCTAGAAATTTTAACCTGGACTAGTGTGGCGCTTCGATGCTCGATTCCAAGTGCAGTCACATTCATTTGAGGCTATTGGAATCTCGGCTTGGCTCTGCTCGTGCAATTTTACTATAGTAAGCCCTTGAGAGCCAACCCCCAAGGCACAGTGAAGTGTATACATGCCTAAAAATGAATGTCCCGGTTTTGCTCAACATTCACCTGCGTGGCTCTGGTTGAAAAATTGGAAAAAAACTTGCAAAAGAACCCGGAAACATCAGAGATTTGTGGGTCTTTAAGTTAAGATAAAAAGCAAGCCTCAGACATCAGATTTGCGATCAATCACTAAACTAGATCAGCATTACGTCCCGTTTGTGTCATCACTGCTTGCTTCTTGAATACTTTGTTGGTTAGAGGAAAAATGTCACTATTCAATTGATCCAGAATATTGACAAAAAGTGATGGAAAACGAAAGCGAAATTAGAAGGCGGAAAGGAGCGGAGCAGAGGGGCGGACTGAGGGCGGAAGGAGGGGGCTGTAGCCCTGTGGTCTAGCGCAGCGCTCTGATGTACCAGCGGCCCAGGTTCGATTCCCAGTGCAGTCGCATTAATCTGGGGCTAAATTGGAATCTGGGCTTGCCTCTGCTCGTGCAATTACGCTCGTCACACCCTTGAACCAACCCCCAAGTCACAGTGAAGTGTACATGCCTAATGATAAACCTCTTGCCAGTTGTGTGACAATGTCTCTTAATGTCTCTTAAAGTGCGCCAGGGTGCACACAGCCCCGTTGCCTCAAATAAAAATTGGATTACTTGATACAAGTAAGCAATTTCATGTAAACAACTACCAGAGACACTGACAGACTTGATATTAAATCTGTCATTAATGTTATGATGTTATTAAGTACATAAAGTACAATATAATTAGTTAATTTATTACAGACGTAGTTGTCAAGTTGTTCCGCAAAAAGAGCAACAAAATTACAAGACATTGATTTGCGCATTACACAATGATATATTCCTGCACGGTCACGAGTGCGGGAATGACATCTGCACGAGTGTGCGCTAGCGCACGAGTGCACGATGTCCTTCACGCACGAGTGAACGTGCAGGAATCCCATTGTCGGATTATTCATCGTGCAGGAATGCACAAAACAGTGCAGGAATGCATTTCTGCGCCTAATGCTTTTTCAGTGAGATTTTACCATAGACATCCATTCCTGCACGCAAAAGAGTGCAAGAATGCCATTCCTGCATGGAAAATCAGCCGACAATGAAAACAACGGCACAGCGAATTACACAGAATATACATGATACTCGTGCTATACCGTAATATACATTTTTGCAGCCTATCATCTGAGCTTACACTCACTGATTTAAATTCAATCCAAATCAATGTTTGCCAAATCAATGGAGCTTCTGTCTATGGTAGCAAGGCTGGCACAAACAGCATTTGATTTGGTCCAAAGCCGCCAAATAGTTTCAGCCTTGAAGATTTTCATTTAGACACGACTGTCACAAGCGGTAGGAACGAAAGGCGAGGAGAAGCAACGAGCAAGCTCAGTCCCAGAATTGTGGACTGTCGAACAAACGCCACGGACTTGTGATCAAAGCGGTGTTTTAATTGACCACGCTAGAAGAAAGCTCTTCGTTTTTGTTATACTTGACGTCACCTTGTATTGGTACAGTGAAATTTGCTCAAATAAATTGCTTTCATAGGCGCTATGATGGATCAAATTAAATTAAAATTGGCTGTGCCAGCCAATTGCTACCATAGACAAAAGCTCCATTGCTTTGGCCGTTTCTCGACCCCTTCCTTACTTTGCGTTATCGTCGCCGCTCTCGTCTTCCGATCCGTACGAAGATCCCGCTCCAGCAGAAGCAGCTGCCGCGTTATCCCCTAATCTCGGCTGCTTGCCCTTAGCCTGCTTAGCCTTGGCCTTCTTCTTAGCCCGTTTCGCCCGCTTCTTAGCCTGCTTCTCCTCCAGCTCGGCCTGCTTGGCGCTGACCCGCTCCTCGAACTCTTTCTCCGCCTGCGCCTCGGCGTCCTTTCTATCCATGTATTCTCGACGCTCGAATTCTCGCCGACGGATGCCCCGATAGATGTCGAAATCGCCGGAGCCGACGCCGGCGGAGCTGCCGCGAATGTTGCGCACAAATTGCCACGGCTCGCGCGGCCGGTGCTCTCGCTTTGGTCCGGGCAGCTGGACCTGCTCTTCCGGCTTCGACATCAGCTTGTCTAGCCGTTTGCGCGCCAAATCGTAGCCAGTTTTTGGCTGGCCTCGACGCAGCGGCTCTGTTGTGTTGCCGGTGTCAACCGCTACGATGAATTTCTTTTTTGCGTCAGCGCCAACGCTCTCGCCGTCGTCGCTGGAGACGCCGCTGGCAGAGTCCGCGGCGGTGGCGGCGACATTTTTTGAAGCACCGGCGGCAGATGAAGTGAACGTCGACATGCAAAAAAGTTTTTTTACAAATCGAGTTTGATCAATACAGGTAGGATTTACAAAATCAAACGAGGAATGAGATGGAATGCTAAGGAGGATCATCTCTAAAGTAGGTGGCACTGGCATCTAACATCAGAGGTAAGATTTAAGACTCAAAGGTAAGAATTAGGATGACGTCATGAGTGAGATTTTTAATAACTGAAAGGTGAGACTTAGAAGATCTACACGTAAGGATGACATTTAGAATCTCAAACTTGACCTCCAAGGCGAGATTCAGGATGACATCAAAGGTGAGATTCAGGAAGACCTCCAATCCAAGGTGAGATTCAGGATGACCTCCAATCCAAGGTGAGATTCAGGATGACCTCCAATCCAAGGTGAGATTCAGGATGATCTCCAAGGTGAGATTCAGGATGTCCTCAAAGGTGAAATTCAGCTGATGACCTTCAAGGTGAGACTCAGGATGACCTCCAAGAAGAGATTCAGGGTGACCTCCAATTTCAAGGTGAGATTCAGGATGACCACCAAGGTGAGATACAGAATGACCTCCAATCCAAGGTGAGATTCAGGATGACCTCAAAGGTGAGATTCAGCTGATGACCTCCAAGGTAGTATTCAGGATGACCTCCAAGGTGAGATTCAGGATGACCTCCAAGGTGAGATTCAGGATGACCCCAAAATGAGATTCAGGTTTTCTCCTTCAAAGAGAGACTCAGAATAACATTAAGATTGCTTTTCTAGATGACATCAATAATGTATATTATGCTACATGTAATACATGTATTTACAGTAATCTTAGTAGAGACAGAGTGAACTGTTGCTTTAGAAGAGCAGCAATGGAGCTGGGATATCCTTCTTGAAGTTATGTAGAATATCTATCTAGGAAAGAAAACCAATGTCTTTGTTTCTGTAAATCACTAGATTCGTTCAGCATTCGTTATAATTTTATAGGTCACGTGGGTTCAATAGTAAGCACGCAAAATATTGAAATCAAAAGAATAACCAAAACTGTCTGTAAAGTAAAAAAAATTACAAGCATTGATCTTCTAGAGGCGACTGCTGTTATCAGGAAAAAGACGGCAGAACAAAAATTGTAAAAAGAGTTGCCGCGTTTCAACTGACTACTTACTAAGTAGCGGGCAAGGAAAATTTGCGCATTAATACGTGTAAAAATAAAAAGGCAGCACTTTATTTAAAGAATGATTTTATATTTTCTTAAATGAAAAATGCACACGAGTTTCTGGTGGCAGACAGTCTTAATTGCAATTTGTCTATTCTGTCTCTATCATTATGGTTGATTAGCTGAAGCCAGTTCAATCCAAGCTCGTCAATATTTGAAAGCGCCTGCGGCGGCCGCCTGCCGCAGGAAGGAGCGCAGAGTGGCCTCGTCGAGCTCGTCGAAGGCCTCGGTGGACACGACTCGAGTCAGATGGTGGATGGCGAATTCGAAGCAGAACTTTTGAAGCTCCTGTCAAATAGTACCGATAATTTTAATAGGTTATTTCGAAAGCGGCATATCAAATCTACTAAGAGTAGTAAGCATAAAAATTGAAAAATAATTTTGGAGACGTTGTTACAGAAACTTAACTTGAAACTTAAAAAACCTTTCAAAACTCGTATGTCCACAATCCAGAAACTCCACAATCCAGAAACTCCACAATCCAGAAACTCCACAATCCACAAACTCCACAATCCACAAACTCCACAATCTACAAACTCCACAATCCAGAAACTCCACAATCCAGAAACTCCACAATCCACAAACTCCACAATCCACAAACTCCACAATCTACAAACTCCACAATCCACAAACTCCACAATCCAGAAACTCCACAATCCACAAACTCCACAATCCACAAACTCCACAATCCACAAACTCCACAATCTACAAACTGCACAATCCAGAAACTCCACAATCCACAAACTCCACAACCCCCACAATTCCCAATTAAATATCAGTAATCAGTTTTAATAAAAAACCGATTGACGCTCTACTAAAAGTAGACAATGAAAGTTTTGGTTGGATTTCTGTAAAAACCACAGCTAAACTTACCGAAGCGGAGAATTTTACAGCAGCTAAATAAAGCATCATGGCGTTGTCAATGGTGATGCTGTTTTTAATTAGCCTCTCGCAATGCGCTTTTAGCGGAGCTTCGCAATAGCAGTTGGCCAAATCCAACAGGCTGATGGCCTCTTCCGGGGACAGATTCACGTTGTCTGTGTACAGGAATTCCAGGAAGGCCCAATACACTGGGTAGGAGAAGTCGCGAATCGCAATCTGCGATGCAATTTGGGATGGTGCAGTGGCCGTTAGGAAATTCATGACCAATTATTAGCGAAATAAGTAGTGACGACTGAAGTTTGTCTCTTGCTCATTCCGCTCTTTTCTCTATACTCTCTACTGTCTCTTCTCTACTCTCTACTGTCTGTTCTCTACTGTCTCTTCTCTACTCTCTACTGTCTCTTCTCTAGTCTCTACTGTCTCTTCTTTACTCTCTACTCTCTTCTCTTTTTTCTTTGTCTATTCTCTTCTCTCTACTGTCTGTTCTCTGCTCTCTGTCTCTTGTCTACTCTCTACTGTCTCTTCTCTACTCTCTACTGTCTCTTCTCTAGTCTCTACTGTCTCTTCTCTACTCTCTACTGTCTCTTCTCTACTCTCTACTGTCTCTTCTCTACTCTCTACTGTCTCTTCTCTAGTCTCTACTGTCTCTTCTCTACTGTCTCTTCTCTACTCTCTACTGTCTCTTCTCTTCTCTACTGTCTCTTCTCTACTCTCTACTGTCTCTTCTCTAGTCTCTACTGTCTCTTCTCTACTCTCTACTGTCTCTTCTCTACTCTATACTGTTTCTTCTCTAGTCTCTACTGTCTCTTCTCTACTCTATACTGTCTCTTCTCTAGTCTCTACTGTCTCTTCTCTAGTCTCTACTGTCTCTTCTCTAGTCTCTACTGTCTCTTCTCTACTCTCTCCGCCCCAAAAACGGCATTTCTCACCACGCCCGCCGACTGTGTCTGGTTCCAATTCTCGTTGAACATGGTGCGAAAATGGTCGCACCGGATTCGCAGAATGCTCTTGTGCGCGTGGATCAGCTTGCCGTCCACTTGGAAAGTTACGTCGCTAGTAGCGGAATCGTTGAATGCCAACTGAATGCTCTGTGCTATGCTGACGGTGTAGTTTGGCTCTGGAAGCAGAATTTACGGGCGATAGTCAGAGCTTTCATACAGGCAGATTAGCATCCCTGTTCAGGGCGGATTAAAACTAAAATTATCTTCGATGGATCTGAAGCAAAGTTCGCAGGCGGATTAGCGGCGAATCTCAGGGAAGGGATTAGCGACGAATCTCAGGGGAGGGATTAGCAACGAATCTCAGGGAGGGATTGTAATTGCCTCGCAATATTATTATCAATTTGTTCTAAATAGGCGAGTGAGTTATATTATAAATGTACATCTTGTGTCGCATGAGTCATGTATGCCGTACGCGTAAAACCTCAAATATATATATCGCTAACCTGGCCAGTTAGGGCCCCGTGTTTGATTTTCTCGTTCAGCTTAACACGCGGCCTTCAGACTTTACAGTGGCGTCGCAAGCAAGCCCACTTTGTCCAGTCACTCATGGCTCAATTCATCTCACTGCCACCCCCTGAGCAATTCAGCACTAGTGCAGATCAGCAGAATGCCGGTAAACGCTGGAACAAATGGTCCGATCATTTTTGTGACTTTATCGAAGCGTCAGGCATCAAAGACGAAACTCAGAAGTGCAAGCTCCTGGCCTACACGGCCGGCAGAGAAATCGCGCAAATCATTAAAGACCTGCCAAATGACAAGAAAGACAGCCTCGAAACTCTGCTCGCAGCAATAAAAGAGCACTTCAAGGAGCGCAACAACATCGTATTTGCCCGCTATCAGTTTCGTCTATGCGTTCAGCAAACCGGAGAGCCAGTGGACTCCTGGTACTCCCGACTCAACTCAGCGGCCGAGACATGCGAGTTCTCAGCACTCAAGGACTCCCTAATCAGAGATCAGATAGTGGCCACATGCTGCTCCGATAAACTTCGGCGAAGATTACTGCAGGAGTCCAACATCTCTCTCGGCGATGCGTTGAGACAAGCGCGCGCGTTTGAAGCAGCAGAAGAGCAGGCCACGGCCATTGAGAACTCCAGTAGCATCGCAGCAGTGCACAGAGCGGCACCGAAGCAGTTCAGAGACAGCGGAACGCGCCCGAACAGTCAGCGGGTCCCTGGCGGCCAAGCAAACAGCGGCCCAATCAGCTGCTATCGATGCGGCGAACGCGGGCACAGCTCATGCAACGCGGCAAAAGGCAAAACCTGCCTGGCATGCGGCAAGCCAAACCATCTCGCCAAAGCATGCAGACAACGCAGGCCTCAAACAAGCTCCAGCATCAACGCCGTAGCGGACAAAGAAGCTGAGGGGGTCTTCATCGATCACGATTCGCTAAATGAGGAGGCTTTCACTATCCAGTCGCAAAAAACGGCACCCAGACGCAACTCCGCCAACACTAATCTGAGGATCGAGGGCAAGGACTTCATCGTACTCGTGGATAGTGGAGCCAGTTGCAACGTCATGAGCGAGGAGAACTTCCGGCGGCTAAGAAATGTTCGACTGCGCAGCGCCATCCATCCAATTTTCAGCTACGGGTCCACAACGCCTCTCCAAGTCCTGGGTGTCGCTGACCTCAACGTGAGCACCGCAGCTAGCAGACAACTAGCTTCATTCTACATCACCAAAGGCTGTGGAACCACACTACTTGGTTGAGAAACCGCTTTCAACATGGGAATTCTGCACATCCAACATCCAACAGTTGAAGTCAACTCGGTGCAGCCCACGGAAAATCTAGCCGCATCAGGTATTCAAGAGCTGTTCTCCAAGTACAGAGATGTCGACCAAGATCTTCCAACCGAACTCCGCATCAGCAGCATCCTTGGTGAGTTTCAGTCAATCTTCGAAGGCCTTGGCTGCGTTAAGGGCGTCGAGGTCGACGTTCGTCTTCGACCAGAAGCTGTCCCAGTCTGTCACCCACCCTCCAGAGTTCCCGTCCACCAGCGGTCGGCGGTCATCGCGGAACTTCAGGCTCTCCTCGACCAAGGAATCATCGAGCGCGTCAACGGCCCGTCACCGTGGGTCTCCCGCATGGTTGTCGTCCCGAAAGAAGGCAGTGGCATCCGCATCTGCCAAGACCTGCGCGACGTCAACTCATTTGCCGTGCCAGAAAAGCAGCCCATCCCAACCTTTGAAGAGATCACGGACGAAATGGCGGGTTCGACGGTATTCAGCGAGCTCGACATCGTAAAGGCTTTCCACCAGATCCTCGTCAAACCGGAATCCCGTCACATCTTCACCTTCAGCACCCCACTGGGTCTCATGCGACTGACCAGACTCAGCATGGGATTCACCAACGCATCCGAGATATTGCAAAGGGTTATGACAGGCTTCCTGAGCGGCCTTGACGGTGTCCGATGGGCACACGATGACATCACTGTCTTTGCGAGCACGATGGAAGAGCACAACATCCGACTAAAACAGTGCTTCAAGCGCCTACAAGACCATGGAATCACACTCAACCCGAACAAGTGTCGTCTGGCACAGCCTTTCATCGATTTTCTTGGTATGCGCATCAGCGCACGAGGCGTTCAGCCTGCAGCCGAGAAGATCAAGGCCGTCAAAGACTTTAAGGAGCCAACAAATGTGTCAGAGCTGCGCTCATTCCTCGGTTTGGCCACCTACCTGTCCAGGTTCGTTCCGAACTTCTCAGATCTGACGCAGCCAATGCGAGAACTGCTAAAAAAGGTCATAAATGGTACTGGTCAGAAAGGCAACAAGAAGCATTCCTGCAAACAAGAGCAGCGATCTGCAAGGAGAGCGTCCTGGCCTTCTTTGACGTGAATCTCCCAACAGAAGTTCATGTGGACGCCTCACCAGTCGGCCTGGGTGCCATTCTCAGCCAGGTGGATGAGAAAGGCGCTCGCAAACCGGTCGCCTTCGCCAGCAGGTCGCTCACGCCAGTTGAGCAGCGATACGCCCAAATTGAACGCGAGGCGCTTGCGGTGAAATTCGGGTGCCTACGTTTCGAGCACTACCTCAGCGGCTGCCCAGATCTCACAGTCATCACGGATCACCGCCCATTAGTCCCGCTTTTTCAACCTGGTTCCAGGCCTCCACCAAGGATTGAACGGATGGCTTTAAGAGTGCAGCACCTCAAATTCAAGCTCATCTATCAGCCGGGGCCACAGAATCCAGCGGATGTCCTCAGTAGACAACCTGAAATGCAGACAAAGGACAACCCCGGGGAACTCCTGGACAGACGCTTCATCAACGCAGTCGCCATCGGCTCTACTTCGAAAGGACTGAACTTTGCAACAATTCAGGAGGCTTCAAAGTCAGACGGCACGATCCAAGCAGCTCTATCAGCTCTACGAACTGGTCAATGGGACAAGCAGAACAGAGAACTGCGAGCCTTGTCCTGCCTGCAGCAGGAGCTTTCAGAACATGACGGCGTGCTACTACGGAGCTCGTTGATCGTCATCCCGAGCAGCTTACGTCGGACGGTGCTCCAGCTGGCACATGCAGGCCACCAATGCTGCCGAAAAACTATGGACAGACTGCAAACCAAAGTCTGGTGGCCAGCGATGAGAAGCGACTGCCAGACGTTCGTCCAGTCTTGCTTCCCTTGCCAAGCGACATCGCCGAAGAGCCTCGCACCGCCACCACTCTCACCGTCGCAACTTCCGGACGGAGCATGGCTAGTTCTTGGAATGGACTTTTACGGCCCAGTCCAAGGGAAAATGCTCCTGGTGACAACCGATCTCTTTTCAAAATTTCCCGAGGTCGACATAGTCAGCTCAACATCAGCAGAGGCAGTGCTTCCGCATCTCCGGACTCTGTTTAGCAGATACGGCATCCCGTTGGAAATCGTCAGCGACAATGGACCTCCGTTTAACTCGGCAGAATTCACAAACTTCCTCTCAGAGTTCGGCATCAAGCATCGCCGGATCTGTCCGCTGCACCCAGAGGCGAACGGAGCGACCGAGCGAGTCAACAGGTGCATCAACAAGGTCATCAGAGCGGCCATCGCAGAAGGACGCAACTGGCGCACCGCACTCGACGACTGGCTGCTCGCTCATCGCGTCACTCCGCACTCGGCAACTGGCGTGGCACCAGCCGAACTGCTCATGGGCCGAGCCCTCAACGACGGCCTCCCGTCAATCCAACCATCGCAGCCTGTGCAGCACGACCGAGCCGAACTCGCAAAGCGTCACGAGGCCTACAACAACCAGATGGCAGCAGCTTTCAACCGCTCCAGGAGGGCCAAGACAGCCAATGTCAAGCCGGGTTCGGCGGTTCTCCGCAAGCGGACGAGACGCACGAAAACTCAAACGCCTTTCGAGCTCGAACCCTGGACCGTCACCGACAGGCGAGGCGATTCCTACGTCCTGCGGCAAGGCGACCGGACATGCACTCGCCACCTGACGCACATCCGGCCTCTGACAGCGACCGAGGACCCACCACCAGAAGCGGACGCTGGCGCCGCCTCGCCGGAGCGCGGCATTGCTGAGAGGCCGCACCCGAGAGCGGCCAAGGACAAGCCTATCAGCTACAGAGTTTGACGGGTTTTGACGGGTAACTGGTGCTAAGGGCTGAGACAAATGTTTTTTACCCTTAATGTTTTATTCCTTTTTCCTTATCCTTTTAATCCGCATTTTTGAGCTTTTTCGTTTTTTGGGGAGAAGTGTAATTGCCTCGCAATATTATTATCAATTTGTTCTAAATAGGCGAGTGAGTTATATTATAAATGTACATCTTGTGTCGCATGAGTCATGTATGCCGTACGCGTAAAACCTCAAATATATATATCGCTAACCTGGCCAGTTAGGGCCCCGTGTTTGATTTTCTCGCTCAGCTTAACACGCGGCCTTCAGACTTTACAGGGATTAGCGGTGGATATGGGGAGGGATTAACAACGAATCTCAGGGAGGGATTAACAACGAATCTCAGGGAGGGATTAATGACGAATATCAGGGTGTGATTAGCGGCAAATATCAGGGAGGGATTAGCGGCGAATCTCAGGGAGGGAGTAGCGGCGAATCTCAGGGAGGGAGTAGCGGCGAATCTCAGGGAGGGAGTAGCGGCGAATCTCAGGGAGGGAGTAGCGGCGAATCTCAGGGAGGGAGTAGCGGCGAATCTCAGGGAGGGGGTAGCGGCGAATCTCAGGGAGGGAGTAGCGGCGAATCTCAGGGAGGGAGTAGCGGCGAATCTCAGGGAGGGAGTAGCGGCGAATCTCAGGGAGGGAGTAGCGGCGAATCTCAGGGAGGGATTAATGACGAATCTCAGGGTGTGATTAGCGGCAAATATCAGGGAGGGATTAGCGGCGAATCTCAGGGAGGGATTAACGACGAATCTCAGGGAGGGATTAATGACGAATCTCAGGGTGGGATTAGCGGCGAATCTCAGAGTGGGATTAGCGGCGAATCTCAGGGAGGGATTAATGACGAATCTCAGGGAGGGAGTAGCGGCGAATCTCAGAGTGGGAGTAGCGGCGAATCTCAGGGAGGGATTAATGACGAATCTCAGGGAGGGAGTAGCGGCGAATCTCAGAGTGGGAGTAGCGGCGAATCTCAGGGAGGGATTAATGACGAATCTCAGGGAGGGAGTAGCGGCGAATCTCAGAGTGGGATTAGCGGCGAATCAGAACGATATCGAACGATTTCACCTATACAGTGTACAATACACACAAACTTACTAAAGTCTAAACGTTTGCACGTGACTGGCGGATGCGACATGCAGGCGAACACGTCGTTGACGCTGAGGAATCTGGTTACTATGGGAGCGGAGACCGGCTGGCCCCGGCAGAGACCCCAGGCCAGCACTAATCCGGTCTCGGTCACGCCAGCCGAAGTGTGACTATAATGTATAGCGCCAATATCAATAAATCTGCCGCGCTGTTGCAGCACTCGGATCGGCGTGAACGCGTTATTGCCGTTATTGTTGGAGCCGCCGCTGCTGCCGCCTCCGCAGCCGCCGCCGCCGCCCCCTCCGCTGCCGCTATCGCCATTCGACCGGCAGTCCAAGCGGCCCAACTGGCCGAACGAATTCGCACCCCAGGCCCATAATTCGCCTTCGTCCGTGAGCGCCAGCACGTGACTCTGGCCGCAGGCTAAACTGTCGATAAATCGACGCTCAAGCGACGTCAATCGGACTGGCACGTTCTGATTAGCGCCGCTCGCGCCGCCGATGCCCAGCTGGCCGTGCTTGTTGCAGCCCCAGGAGAACACTTCGCCGGCGACGCTGACGGCGAACGAAGCGGATTGACAGGCGCCGACGCGGCGAATTCGACGATTCGTTAGCGGCCCGGCGAGGCGCCTTGGCGAAGGCTGGTTGACTGTGGTGCCCGAGCCCACCTGTGGAAGGAGGGCGATTAGACTAGACTGAGAGATGAGACAGGAGAGCGGGTCACTGTATACAGAAGAAAAAAGGAAACTCGCTTTGGATTATCAAATGTATTTTCCTTCCGCATCTTGTTTCTAGAGCTCTAGGAGAGAGGAGATTAGCCAGGAGAGAGAGGAGATTAGCCAGAAGAAAGAGAGGAGATTAGCCAGAAGAAAGAGAGGAGATTAGCCAGAAGAAAGAGAGGAGATTAGCCAGAAGAAAGAGAGGAGATTAGCCAGAAGAAAGAGAGGAGATTAGCCAGAAGAAAGAGAGGAGATTACCCAGAAGAAAGAGGAGATTAGCCAGGAGAGAGAGGAGATTAGCCAGGAGAGAGAGAGGAGATTAGCCAGGAGAGAGAGGAGATTAGCCAGGAGAGAGAGAGGAGATTAGCCAGGAGAGAGAGAGGAGATTAGCCAGGAGAGAGAGGAGATTAGCCAGGAGAGAGAGAGAGGAGATTAGCCAGGAGAGAGAGGAGATTAGCCAGGAGAGAGAGAGGAGATTAGCCAGGAGAGAGAGAGGAGATTAGCCAGGAGAGAGAGGAGATTAGCCAGGAGAGAGAGAGAGGAGATTAGCCAGGAGAGAGAGGAGATTAGCCAGGAGAGAGAGAGGAGATTAGCCAGAAGAAAGAGAGGAGATTAGCCAGAAGAAAGAGAGGAGATTAGCCAGAAGAAAGAGAGGAGATTAGCCAGAAGAAAGAGAGGAGATTAGCCAGAAGAAAGAGAGGAGATTAGCCAGAAGAAAGAGAGGAGATTAGCCAGAAGAAAGAGAGGAGATTAGCCAGAAGAAAGAGAGGAGATTAGCCAGAAGAAAGAGAGGAGATTAGCCAGAAGAAAGAGGAGATTAGCCAGGAGAGAGAGAGGAGATTAGCCAGGAGAGAGAGAGGAGATTAGCCAGGAGAGAGAGGAGATTAGCCAGGAGAGAGAGAGAGGAGATTAGCCAGGAGAGAGAGGAGATTAGCCAGGAGAGAGAGAGGAGATTAGCCAGGAGAGAGAGGAGATTAGCCAGGAGAGAGAGAGGAGATTAGCCAGGAGAGAGAGAGGAGATTAGCCAGAAGAAAGAGAGGAGATTAGCCAGAAGAAAGAGAGGAGATTAGCCAGAAGAAAGAGAGGAGATTAGCCAGAAGAAAGAGAGGAGATTAGCCAGAAGAAAGAGAGGAGATTAGCCAGAAGAAAGAGAGGAGATTAGCCAGAAGAAAGAGAGGAGATTAGCCAGGAGAGAGAGGAGATTAGCCAGGAGAGAGAGAGGAGATTAGCCAGGAGAGAGAGAGAGGAGATTAGCCAGGAGAGAGAGGAGATTAGCCAGGAGAGAGAGAGGAGATTAGCCAGGAGAGAGAGAGAGGAGATTAGCCAGGAGAGAGAGGAGATTAGCCAGGAGAGAGAGAGGAGATTAGCCAGGAGAGAGAGAGGAGATTAGCCAGCGAAAGAATTTCCCTCACCTGTCCGCAGTTATTGCAGCCCCAAGCGTAGACCTCGCCGTCCTGTGTTAGCGCCAAGGAATGACTGGCGCCGCAGGCGATGCTGCACACCTTGAGCAGGCTGGACAGGGTTGGCTGCAGCAGTTGATTAGTATTGCCGTTGCCTAGTTGGCAATGACTATTGCTGCCCCAGGTGTACAGATCTCCGCTGTCAGTCAGGGCCAGGAGGTGCGGCCCGCTGCCGCTGGCCAATTCAACTACTCGACAGCCGCACAGGGCGTCAAGTTGAACGGCCAGGCCGCCAGGGACATTCAGGTGCGCTTCGGAGATTATGCCGGGGCCTAGAAAGATTAGAGTACAGTGTAGCGAGATTACTATTGATATTGATATACTTTCGCGTAGCAACCATTTAAATTAGCTAATATTGTACTAGTGAAGCATCAGATATATTTGATTTGCGGTCAATCAATTGTTGATTAATCAGCATTACGTCCCGAATTTATTCATCACAATAAGAAGGGAGGAGGGAATAGAGACAGGATGGAGGGTAAGGGAGAAAAAGAGGGTGGAGATTAGGGGAGAGAGGGGGCATAGAGGGGACACATGAGAGGGGGTCACAGGGAGAGAGGGGGCACATAGATGGACACAGGGAGAGAGGGGATACAACAAAAGTACACACTAACCCGCGGTCCGTTGCCGATGCAATATACGCAATCGTCCCCAGTAACTAACACAGCCTCGTTGCCATTGGCTCCGTAGACAAAAGCGAAGGCAACCCGGTTGAGCAGTTCAGCGTCCAGTAGGCTAAACAGGCCCAGCGGTCAAGCATCGATTGGGTTATCGAGCCGATGTCACCAACTAAGGGTGCGACGCTTGGAGACTCCGACATGCCGCTACTGGTTGTAGGAGGCTGCTGCCTCTAGCTGGAGCAATTATTTTATTGATTAGCTCTCGCAGTTGCAGTTAATTTATTGTGCAAAAATACTACATTTTCATCGCCATGCACTTGAGAGTTAGAGAATCTTGTTTAGTGTGGTAAAGCCTAGTAAAATCTTGCTTGGTGTGGTAGAGAGCCCGAAAATCTAGCACGATGTGGTGGAGAGCCCGAAAATATTCTTTGGTGTCGTAGGGAGCCCGAAAATTCTTCTATGGTGCGGTAGAGAGCCCAAAAAAAACTCGCTTGGTTATGTAGAGAGCCCGAAAATCTTGATTGGCGTAGTAGGGAACCGAAAAATCTCGCTTGGTGAGGTTGAGCCCGAAAATATAGCTTGGTGTGGTAGAGAGCCCCAAAATTCAATCGGGTGTTGAAGACGTTCGACATTTAATCCGATGTGGTAGAGAGCCCCTAGATTCCAACTGATCTGGAAGAGAGCCCCAACATTGCTATCTGATGTGGTAGCCTCAAAATCTAGTCTGAGCCGAATGATATAGCACCAGAGTACTCGAAATGTTCAAAATCTAATGTAGGAAATGTATAGTAACATAAAATTTCGCTGTCAAAAGCAGCGAAAACCAAACACGCAAAATGGAGCTACAAAAATATGTATTTATTTACCGGTAATAGCATTCAAACTTTTAGGAGACAGTTGATCAATTCGATTAGCAATTACAAAAATGCAAACACAAATTTTAGTTTAAACATTGTACACTTTAAACACAAAAAATTATTAATTAATTGAGCTTTGTCAGCATTAATTATTTGGACAATGAGGGTTGGCAAATTCGCTGCCCCGCGAAGCCTCTTAGCCCTCCTCCCGTTGAAAACGTTACCGTGACAAGAATCGCTAAAGAGTCATTGCAAACAAATCACTAGTGACTCCAGACCGACTCTCCCGACTTTTTAACAACCCAGAGGCGACGTGTTGTGTCGTAAGAGTCGCGAAAGAGTCGTCCAAGAATTGTTGTGTTGGCGCTTAACTTTCTACTAACTCAGTAGGCTAGTTAGAGAGTGCAATTCGAATTCAATAAGCGCCTTTTTTCGGCCACTTTTTCTAGCAACTGGAGAACGCCGCTGAGACGCCGGAGATGTGACTTTAATTCATGAAGCGACGCAAATGCGCTTTAATCGCAACTCAGTGACGATCTACAGCGACTTTGGCACGCACCAAATACGACTCTACGAACCTATTTTACGTGCGTTACCTGCAACGACTCCGGGGCGACGCAAGTGACTCTGGGACGCTACTTGGCCTGGTTACCCGTTATCAAAAAAGTTTGCCAAACCCCCGATCTGGGCGCATCAATTCTTTGCCCAACCAAACGAAGTTGCAACAGCGCCAGTGGCGGCGACGGCGGCGCCAGCGCCAGCTGTAGCGCGCAGTCCAATCTGGCGCAGCAGATCTTTGCCGAATTCTTTAGTCTCGGCATAGTCTAAGCACATCTTGGCGGCTTTGGCAGCCTCCTCAGTCTGGTTGCGATCCAGATAGTGCTGGGCCAAGAATCGATAGGCTGCCGGCTCGGCTTTGGTGTCTGTGGCGCCACTTTTGATCACTGTGCTGACCAGCATCAGGTAGGCGTTGCACGCGTTGTCCTGCGGATTAATGGCGCGTAGTTGAGAGATTAGATAGATTAAATCTAAGTCTTTATTATATAATCTCAACCTACGGATTCTTGTGATGATTAATACGATAATTCAACCCTAGAAATTAACTGTCAGCAAAATCTCACACCGTTCGAATAAGATTATCATTGAGAAAATCTGTATTAAAAATCCCACTATTAGGATTTTCCGTATCACGAATCCCCGAGATTTGATCTGCTATAAGAATCTCAAACTTGAGTTTTTCTGTTCTAAGAATCTCCCCCGTGAGATTATCTGCCATAAGAATCTCACTCTTAAGACTATATTTTCCAAGAATCTCACTCTGAAGACTATCTTTTCCAAGAATCTCACTCTTAAGACTATCTTTTCCAAGAATCTCACTCTTCAGACTATCTTTTCCAAGAATCTCACCCGTGATAATCTCAAGAGTGAGATTTTTATCTGCTATAAGAATCTCATTTATTCGAACAGCATTCCCCAGGAGTTGAAGCGGTCATCAAAGAACCCGACGGTAGTCTCACCTTCTCGCCAGATGTTCGTACAGCTCAGCCAACCGGAACAGGGCCATTGTGTCCGGATCGCCCAAGTGAAACGCTTTCACGTAGCATTTCTTCGCCTCCTCATTGAGACTAACCCGACTGTAGCTCTCGCCCAGGGCAACCATAATGCGAGGATCTGTATTGCACAGGCGTTCGCATTCGCGGAAATAATAAATTGCGTAATAGGATTTGTTGTTTAATTCGTGCGCGTGGCCCAGGCCGTACCAGCCGCGGTAGTCCGCCGGGTTGAAGGTGACCGCCTTGTGGTAGGCTTGGATAGCATTGCTCACCTGCTCGGGCGGGTTAGGGATAGGGATTATTACCTGCGCAGGTCACTCTTAGCTGTCTACCTGTCCACCACACTGTCTGAACTCTACCTGTCCACCACAACTGTCTGAACTCTACCTGTCCACCACAACTGTCTGAACTCTACCTGTCCACCACACTGTCTGAACTCTACCTGTCCACCACAACTGTCTGAACTCTACCTGTCCACCACAATTGTCTGAACTCTACCTGTCCACCACAACTGTCTGAACTCTACCTGTCCACCACACTGTCTGAACTCTACCAGTCCACCACAACTGTCTGAACTCTACCTGTCCACCAGACTGTCTGAACTCTACCTGTCACCAGACTGTCTGAACTCTACCTGTCTACTTTATCTGAGCTCTACCTGTCCACTCTATCTGAACTCTACCTGTCCACTCTATCTGAACTTTACATGTCCACTATCTGAACTGTCCACTCTATCTGAACTCTACCTGTCCACTCTATCTGAACTCTACATGTCCACTCGTTCTAGAACTCTAATTGTCCACTCTATCTGATCTGATCTGATCTGAACTGATCTGAACTCTACCTGTCCACTCTATCTGAGAACACTGAAATCTACCTGTCCTATAGAAAATGTCAATCCAAAAAAGTCACGAAGCGGAACAGCTACCTGCTTCAATTCCAGGTACTCGTGCCCAACCAGGATCCACACCAAAGCATAGTCGGGCCTGAGTCGCAGGGCCCGTTGAAAATAAGACAGCGCCTTGTCGTGACTGCCTCTTAATCCGTAATAATTGCCAACAACGCAGCAGGTCTGCGGTACTATCAACTAGGACGCATTGGTGCGCCAGATCGGCCATCAGAGAGTGATTGTTGTCAACGTACAGAATGTTGGAGTAGACATCGGCACCATCTAGGGCGCATCTGTCAGGGTGGGTAGGCCAGTTTGTTTTTTAATTAGCGAGCGAGTTGCGAGCACAGCTACTCAATAGATTTCTGCTACACTGCTACTCAGCTACTCAATTGATTTCTGCTACACTGCTACTCAGCTACTCAATAGATTTCTGCTACACTGCTACTCAGCTACTCAATTGATTTCTGCTACACTGCTACTCAGCTACTCAATTGATTTCTGCTACACTGCTACTCAGCTACTCAATTGATTTCTGCTACACTGCTACTCAGCTACTCAATTGATTTTGCTACACTGCTACTCAGCTACTCTCAATTGATTTCCACAGAATCGCCTGTTCAGCTGTTCATCCGCGCAAATACCACACCGTTAATCTGTAGGATCTAATTATTTTAATCCGCTGAATCTCATACTCTGTTAATCGCTGAATCTCATACTCTGTTAATCCGCTGAATCTCATACTCTGTTAATCCGCTGAATCTCATACTCTGTTAATCCGCTGAATCTCATACTCTGTTAATCCGCTGAATCTCATACTCTGTTAATCCGCTGAATCTCATACTCTGTTAATCCGCTGAATCTCATACCCCGTTAATCCACTAAACTTCATACCAAGTTCATCCGCTGAATCTCATTACTCTGTTAATCCGCTGAATCTCATACCCTGTTAATCCACCGAAATTCACACCCTGTTAATCCACCGAAAT
The DNA here is from genome assembly GCA_002269645.1 of Macrostomum lignano. Taxonomy (NCBI): domain Eukaryota; kingdom Metazoa; phylum Platyhelminthes; family Macrostomidae; genus Macrostomum; species Macrostomum lignano. Next base: position 65,456 of record NIVC01002644.1, on the reverse strand, counting down.
TCACACCGTTAATCTGCTAAAACTGGAACCATTAAATCAGCTTAATCGGAATTCTTAGAACGGCTCTAGAAATGTATAAAAAACCAAACAAGCAAAAAAGCAAAGTCGAACAAATCCAGAAACTTGCCTATCAGACTCGAACAGCTGTTTAAACACAGCCTTAGCCTCGCCCATGGATCTCTGCTGATCCTTCACAATGCCCAGATAGCGCATCAGATAGGCGCAATCGGCAAGGCAGCCGCCATGCGCTGCAGTCAATTCGTTTAGCAGCAGTTCCGCTTTGCCGCTCTCGTGCAGTCGAACATAGGCGGCAACTAAAAAGAACTGACGCATCCAATGCCTAGGCAAGACTAGGCCTTCCAGTTCGTGCCGATTTCGTACCAGATCGGCCAGCATTGACCAGGCCGGCCACAGGGCTGACTCCTGCCTCAGTGAGGTGGTCAGCGCCGCGCTAGCCTGATCCTCGTAGCCAACGATTTCAGCACCAGCGCGTACAGATAGTAACAGTAGGCGTCCAGGCCGGGACCTGGACGGCGAATTCGAAGTTCGAGTTCGCGTTTGATCTGCAAAAGTTTTATTTTTAATTGGAGGTGTAGATAAGAAACTAGAATGCATGCTTTAAGCTCTTGTACTTTGATGTACATTGGCGGCGATTACGGCGACTATCCCGGCAGGGTAGGGATAATAGTTTGGAATGTACATTAGCGGCGGGGCGGGAATAATTGTTTTAAATGTACATTGGCGGCGGGGCAGGAAGAATTGTTTTGAATGTACATTGGCGGCGGGGCAGGAATAATTGTTTTAAATGTAAATTGGCGGCGGGGCAGGAATAATTGTTTTAAATGTACATTGGCGGCGGGGCAGGAATAATTGTTTTAAATGTACATTGGCGGCGGGGCAGGAATAATTGTTTTAAGTGTACATTGACTGCTGGGCAGGAATGCCCAGAGTAGCCTTTACACGCATAGCTATCCCCGCACTAACCTCGATCAGTTCATTCTGCACAACGGCACTACGGGAGCCTCCTAAACCGGCCGCTCCGCCAACTACAGGAGCAGGCTGCTGCTGTTGCTGCTGCTGCGGTGATTGTTGCTGCTGCTGTTGTTGCTGCGTCGACGGTTGCTGCTGTTGCAGCCAACGCAGCTCGGCTTCGTCGTCCAATCGACGCTTCTCAGCGGCTCGATACTTTGAGTACAAATACAGAAAATACAGCAGCGGATGCGACGACTGCTCAGCGCTATCGTTAGCGCAACGCTTCTTAGCGTAGGCGCAAGCGCGTAGAAATTCTCCCCGATCCAAATAGGATTTGGCTAAACAGTAGGCGGTATAGCCGTCGGAGCCCAGGCTCAGTATGAGCTCGCAGGCCGACTGCGCTGAGCCGCTGCTGCCGCAGGCGCCTCCTCCACCGCCACCTCCTTTAGCCAGCAGACAATCGGCAATTTCTGCCAGCCAGAAGCCGACGCATTCAAGCGCGCGCATCTGGCACTGCGGCAACAGTCGGCTAACATCGTCAAGAGCCCGACGGGGCGTCGGGGGTGGAACAGGTGGAAGATGCCGCTGAGCCCGCTGCTGCTGAGGCGGCGGCGGTGGCTTTAGATCGGGAGTTGAAATATCCATTTTTTTCACCTGGAAATCAAGAGTTACACAAATTATATATAGGGAAAATTTTCTGTCCAATATATCTTAACCAAGATCGCCTTGCTAAAGCCAAAGATACTGTAAACTATTGAT
>NIVC01002644.1:0-56574 GCA_002269645.1 Macrostomum lignano | reverse complement strand
TCCTCTGGTTGTACTATTAAAATAAATACAATAAAGCATCGAAACTTTCTATTCTTTGATTGGCCAGAGCCCAGCAACTTCGCCATCGGCCTCATCGACTGAACCAATAATTGCTAAAAGTGTGACTGGCCCCGCCTTGACGTCGGCTTCAACTAAACGTTTGATCTCCGTGGCCTCGGCCTCTCCGGCTGGCTCCGAGTGCAGCCAGATGTCGCTTGACGGCATCACCGCTTAGTGCGACAGTCCGGAGCTCGAATCCTGTCCTCGTCTACGACGCCTATTAAATCGCTTCAACAGCAGCAGCAGTCGCAACCACCGGTGTCCACTTATTGCATCCCGGTGACCAGTGCTAGTTCGGGTCAGAAGCAGGTGAGTCAGGCTTTTATTGTAGATTGTCATGCTCAGAATAACATTATGGTAGATTGTCATGCTCAGAATAACATTATGGTAGATTGTCATGCTCAGAATAACATTATGGTAGATTGTCATGCTCAGAATAACATTATGGTAGATTGTCATGCTCAGAATAACATTATGGTAGATTGTCATGCTCAGAATAACATTATGGTAGATTGTCATACTCAGAATAACATTATGGTAGATTGTCATGCTCAGAATAACATTATGGTAGATTGTCATGCTCAGAATAACATTATGGTAGATTGTCATACTCAGAATAACATTATGGTAGATTGTCATACTGTTAGACTGAGATTTTGGTAGATTGTCATGCTGTTAGATTGTGAGATTTTGGTAGATTGTCATGCTGTTAGACTATGAGATTTTGGTAGATTGTCATGCTGTTGGATTGTGAGATTTTGGTGGATTGTTATGCAGTTTGACTGTCAGATTCTGGAAGATTGTCATGCTGTTAGATTGTGAGATTTTGGTAGATTGTCATGCTGTTAGACTGTCAGATTTTGGTGGATTGTTATGCTGTTTGACTGTCAGATTTTGGAAGATTGTCATGCTGTTAGACTGTCAGATTTTGGTGGATTGTTATGCTATTTAACTGTCAGTTTTGGTAGATTGTCATGCTGTTTGACTGTCAGTTTTGGTAGATTGTCATGCTGTTTGACTGTCAGTTTTGGAAGATTGTCAGGCTGTTTGACTGTCAGTTTTGGTAGATTGTCATGCTGTTTGACTGTCAGTTTTGGTAGATTGTCATGCTGTTTGACTGTCAGTTTTGGTAGATTGTCATGCTGTTTGACTGTCAGTTTTGGTAGATTGTCATGCTGTTTGACTGTCAGTTTTGGTAGATTGTCATGCTGTTTGACTGTCAGTTTTGGTAGATTGTCATGCTGTTTGACTGTCAGTTTTGGTAGATTGTCATGCTGTTTGACTGTCAGTTTTGGTAGATTGTCATGCTGTTTGACTGTCAGTTTTGGTAGATTGTCATGCTGTTTGACTGTCAGTTTTGGTAGATTGTCATGCTGTTTGACTGTCAGTTTTGGTAGATTGTCATGCTGTTTGACTGTCAGTTTTGGTAGATTGTCATGCTGTTTGACTGTCAGTTTTGGAAGATTGTCAGGCTGTTTGACTGTCAGTTTTGGAAGATTGTCAGGCTGTTTGACTGTCAGTTTTGGTAGATTGTCATGCTGTTTGACTGTCAGTTTTGGTAGATTGTCATGCTGTTTGACTGTCAGTTTTGGTAGATTGTAATGCTGTTAGACTGTTAGACTGATTTTGATGGCCTTTCAAATTATTAATAGATAAAACTGTTTAACTTTGTACAAATTGCATTTTGTCACATTTTATAATTTTGCAGATGATTCACATTCAGGTGCAAAGAGTGTCGCAGCAGCCATCAACCTCCACGGTTGCCATGGATACCGATTCTAGCCGATATAAATTAGATAATATTCCAGCGTCAGATGAAGAATACGAAGACGACGATTTCGAAGAAGAAAAAGGCGTGCAGAAATCGAACTCGCGACTTTCGCAGCAACAGAAAGCCTCGGCAGACGAGGCCAGGCGAGCCCTGTCCAGCCGCTACTCCGACCTGCTTCGAGTGCACAAAGAATCCGGTCTGGAATTTCCTAAGAAACAGCTGGCTTCGGCGACAGATCTGGCCGAGAAGGTGGCCACGCTGGAGGACTGGCTGCTGGCCAAGGGCCTGCCTTGGCCGCTGACGTTGGAGAGCGCAAAGCTGTTCGCCCGGGCCAATCGGATCGCGTCTGGGGACAGATGAATCAGATCGGATCGATAGGGACTGCATTTCGCTTGGCATATCGATGTAGCTGAATGCTTGCGTGCGAAATATAGTGTAATTTCTCCTGCTTTAAACTGTCAATACTGAAATTCGCAATAAATATATGTAAATATCTTTGTTTTCCGTTTTCACATATAGTCTTCTTTGTTTTTTTATGTTTTGTCAGGGGACCAGCCTCCTAGATCCTCAATTGCTGGGCCAGCCTCCCAGACCCTTTGTTGGAGGGCCAGCCTCCCAGATCCTCAGTTGCTGGGCCAGCCTCCCAGACCCTTTGTTGGAGGGCCAGCCTCCCAGATCCTCAGTTGCTGGGCCAGCCTCCCAAATCCTCAGTTGCTGGGCCAGCCTCACAGATCCTCAATTGCTGGGCCTGCCTCCCAAATCCTCAGTTGCTGGGCCAGCCTCACAGATCCTCAATTGCTGGGCCAGCCTCCCAGACCCTCAGTTGCTGGGCCAGCCTCCCAAATCCTCAGTTGTTGGGCCAGCCTCCCAAATCCTCAGTTGCTGGGCCAGCCTCCCAGCTCCTCAGTTGCTGGGCCAGCCTCCCAGATCCTCAATTGCTAGGCCAGCCTCCCAGATCCTCAGTTGTTGGGCCAGCCTCCCAGATCCTCAGTTGCTGGTCCAGCCTCCCAGATCCTCAGTTGTTGGGCCAGCCTCCCAGATCCTCAGTTGCTGGTCCAGCCTCCCAGATCCTCAGTTGCTGGTCCAGCCTCCCAGATCCTCAATTGCTGGGCCAGCCTCCCAGATCCTTAATTGCTAGGCCAGCCTCCCAGATCCTCAGTTGCTGGGCCAGCCTCCCAGATCCTCAGTTGCTGGTCCAGCCTCCCAGATCCTCAGTTGTTGGGCCAGCCTCCCAGATCCTCAATTGCTGGGCCAGCCTCCCAGATCTTAAGTTGCTGGGCCAGCCTCCCAGATCCTCAGTTGCTGGGCCAGCCTCCCAGATCCTCAGTTGTTGGGCCAGCCTCCCAGATCCTCAGTTGCTGGGCCAGCCTCCTAGATCCTCAATTGCTGGGCCAGCTTCCCAAACCCTTAGTTGGAGGGCAAGCCTCCCAGATCCTCAGTTGCTGGGCCAGCCTCCCAGATCCTCAGTTGTTGGGCCAGTCTCCCAAATCCTCAGTTGCTGGGCCAGCCTCCCAGATCCTTAATTACTAGGCCAGCCTCCCAGATCCTCAGTTGCTGGGCCAGCCTCCCAGATCCTCAGTTGCTGGCTCAGGCTCCCAGATCCTGAGTCTCTGGGTCAGCCTCCCAGATCCTCAGTTGCTGAGCTATCAAATCTAATTCAGACTTACACTGCCAATTGCTGGCGCACTGAAACCCTTTGCAACAATAGCGTAATGACTTCGTCGCGCAGCCTCAACGTATTTAAATGGGACGCCAGCTCGGACGGCCCGCTGTCCTCAGAGGCCATGCAGCGGAAGCTCCGCTCCCTTGGCTACTCCAGCTGCCGGTACACCTTCGGCCCCGGCACCGTGTTTCCCGATCACACTCACCCCGTTGACAAAATGGACGCAATCGTGTCTGGCAGATTTCTGTTCAGAATGTTTGGCGAAGAGGTTGTGCTGGAACCCGGTGACAGGGTGCTGGTGCCCAAGGACACTGTGCACTATGCCGAAGTTGTTGGCTCCCAGGATGTCGTGTTCTTTGATAGTACTAAACCTTAATAGTAGCAGCTGCTGTTTAGTGATTAACAGTTTAAATTAGTTTTGCCCAAGTCTTTCATGCCCGTCAGAGTCCTGATCTGGACTGTTATGTTGACTCTCCTGATCTCTCATGATATGAAATTGAAACACTTGTATAAACTGTGTTATCAGCATAAATAATGATGGTAATTATGTGTCCAGTAAAATCGTGTGTAACCCCTGACCCTGTCTAGGTAGATGTTGTGTTGTCTTTTTCTATTATTTGTTCCGAATTTCCTTATATTTTTACTCTAAGTAGTGTAGTGAAGAAATACCAAAAATTATTAATTACTTTTGACTTTTTAATATTTCTACTGTTAGTAAGGTAGAAAGGGAAAATCGATTTATCAATGGCGGGGATTAAATAGTTTGTTATGGAACCTAAAATATTAATGCCAAAACAACCCTTGAATCCCGCAGCATTCTCTGTGGGCCGAGCACTTACCCTGGCCGCCGCCAGACGATGTAGTGCAGAATTATCTTCATTCAGAAGGCCAGCCTGACCAGACAGACGCAACAGTTCGCGGCCCATTCTGGTGTTGTCGATGTCGTTTGTCGTTAACTAGCGAAGCGTCGTTAAAGCGGCACCACCGATCTGTGAAGCATTTAAACAAACAGCAGCAATCGGTGGGGTCGCCGCGATCGAGGTCGCCTTCGCCAGTTGCTGGCGTGGATTATTGCATCGAATGCGGCTTATCGGTGAGGCATCTGTCTGGCGGATTAGCACTGCACAGGGCTACGTCTAGGCACTATGTATCGGTTGCCAAGCTCATGGGCATGTATGAAGCACCGCCGCAGTTGCCACCGCCGCAGACTGTTCCGCCTATGTTAAATGGGACTGGAATAAAAATGACAGCGGATGAGTCAAACAATACTAATACAGTCCAGCAGCAGCAGCAGAAAATATTCCGGCTTAAAAATAACAGCGAGTTGAACCAGGTAAGTTGATTTGCTGAAGGGTACCTGAGGTAGCTCAAGGAAAGACCTGAAGTAGCTGAAGGGAAAACCTGAAGAAACTGAAGGGATACCTGAAAGTAGCTGAAGAGGAGACCTGAAGTATTGTAGCTGAAATAGACACCTGAAGTATTGTAGCTGAAGGAGAGACATTAAGTAGCTGAAGGGGAAACCTGAAGTAGCTGAAGGGCAGACCTGAAGTAGCTAAAGGGCAGACCTGAAGTAGCTGAAGGGGAAACCTGAAGTAGCTGAAGGGGAGACCTGAAGTAGCTGAAGGGGAGACCTGAAGTAGCTGAAGGGGAGACCTGAAGTAGCTGAAGGGGAAACCTGAAGTAGCTGAAGGGGAAACCTGAAGTAGCTGAAGGGGAGACCTGAAGTAGCTGAAGGGGAAACCTGAAGTAGCTGAAGGGGAGACCTGAAGTAGCTGAAGGGGAAACCTGAAGTAGCTGAAGGGGAAACCTGAAGTAGCTGAAGGGGAAACCTGAAGTAGCTGAAGGGGAAACCTGAAGTAGCTGAAGGGGAGACCTGAAGTAGCTGAAGGGCAGACCTGAAGTAGCTGAAGGGGAAACCTGAAGTAGCTGAAGGGGAGACCTGAAGTAGCTGAAGGGGAAACCTGAAGTAGCTGAAGGGCAGACCTGAAGTAGCTGAATGGGAGACCTGAAGTAGCTAAAGGGCAGACCTGAACTACAATGTTAAAAATCGAAGTCGCTGATAAAATTTTCTCAGGGACAGCAGATTGCTTGCCAGCTGTGCAAATGCGACTTCGATTCGTTTGACGCGGTTTTGGAACACCTGAACTCGTTTGGGCATACCAGTAAACTGGCTTCTGCTGATGGTGAGGCATTGCGTTCGTGCGCCCAGTGTCACCCAACTCAGCTCCCAGTGTCAGCCACCTCAGCTCCCAGTGTCAGCCACCTCAGCTCCCAGGTGTCACCCAACTCAGCTCCCAGTGTCACCCGCCTCAAACCCCAGCATCACCCACCTCAGCTCCCAGTGTCAGCCACCTCAGCTCCCAGTGTCAGCCACCTCAGCTCCCAGTGTCAGCCACCTCAGCTCCCAGTGTCAGCCACCTCAGCTCCCAGTGTCAGCCACCTCAGCTCCCAGTGTCAGCCACCTCAGCTCCCAGTGTCAGCCACCTCAGCTCCCAGTGTCAGCCACCTCAAACCCCAGCATCAGCCGCTCACCCTGCCCGCAGCTGCCATAGTGCAGTTGGTCCGCCAACTGCCCATACTGTGCAAGGTGTGCAATGTGGCAATGTGGCCCGGCAGCTACCCAGCTCATCAGCGCGGTCGGAAGCACAAAAAAACAATTAAATCCGGTACTGTTTCAGTCATCTGATGACCCTACAGATGGAGCCTGCCAAACTGATAGACAAAAGTGAGCTCCAAAAGTGAGAAGATGATAACACAGACTATATTGTCTTATTGGCAAGAGCTTCAGTTTCTTTTTCGGAACTTCTTTACCGTGTTTGGTTTTTTTGTTTTCATTTTTTGTCAGAGCCTTTCACAGGTTGTCGCATGTTTACTGTGCATTTTGGTATAAATTTTCTACCTTGTGTGTTTATTCCGATTGAAAAATAAGAGTTTATAAATACCTACTCAACTGATTGTTTCACAACAGTAATATCATTCTTTATCTCCTATCATGCCTATCTGTCTTCTCCCCCTCTTAACTCTGCCTTCTCCCCTCTCAACCCTGCCTTCCCCCCCTCTCTTCTCTGCCTTCTTCCCTCTCAACTCTGCCTTCTCCCCCTCTCAACTCTGCCTTCTTCCCTCTCAACTCTGCCTTCTCACCCTCCTTTCTCTGCCTTCTTCCCTCTCAACCCTGCCTTCTCCCCCTCTCTTCTCTGCCTTCTTCCCTCTCAACTCTGCCTTCTCACCCTCCTTTCTCTGCCTTCTTCCCTCTCAACCCTGCCTTCTCCCCCTCTCTTCTCTGCCTTCTTCCCTCTCAACTCTGCCTTCTCACCCTCCTTTCTCTGCCTTCTTCCCTCTCAACCCTGCCTTCTCCCCCTCTCTTCTCTGCCTTCTTCCCTCTCAACTCTGCCTTCTCTACCTCTCTTCTTTTCCTTCTCTGCCTTCTCTACCCCTCTTCTCTCCCTCTCCTTCAAATTTACACTTTCTGATTAAGAATTGTTTCATTATTGTTACTAACATGCATATATATAACTAGGCATAATATATTTCAAAGCATTAATTTTCTGTTTAATTAAACAGTTGCAATGACAGACTCTGATTAAATACTTACAATGGACCCGAGTACTAGTGGCTACTATAGTTCAGCATACATAAAAAACAAATCTCGATATTTTTTTTCTATTTTTAGTTTCAAGTTTATTATTATTATTATAGTTGTTTACCAAAAAAATTTCTAACTGAATCATTGCAATACCAGCTTTTGTGCGGCCTTTAGAATTGTGCGCTGTTTTTGAACCAATTATATTTTATTTTCACAACAGAATAGCTGCCAAATAGACTGGCCAAAACAAAGATAAGGTGCTTTGATTTATGATGGTGAAAGACGGTTCTAAAATTTATTTTCTTTGAAATTTTGCGAAGCAGTTAGGTTTTCCTACTTCTAATGTACGAGTATATTTCTAAATAGTGCCAACATTTGACTACCAATAATTCAGGTTAGGGTTAGAGTTAGCGCTCTTAGTAAGCCAATTGATAATTATAAAAGAAATTAATTTATTTTTTAATATGGCAGTCTAAGCTACTCGAACTCCTAAATAATCGGTTTTTATTCACAGATACTAGAATAATCAGATATGTCACACGCAATTAGATTTGTGAATAAACAGAGTGGCTAATCACCTAAATTTAATGTGACAGTAAAAATTTCCTTTCCTTACTGTAGGTTTGCGGCCTCAGGAGCATATGGGGTTAAAATAAACAAGCATTTGACTCGATGTTCACAAGTGAACGCAAGACGGATAAAACTCAGCCTAGGGGGCCGCAGGCCCAAACTGGCTCAGCCAATGAGAGAGCAGTAAGGAGAGAGGTCAAAGTCAGACAGATAAATCTCAGCCTAGGGGGCCGCAGGCCCAAACTGGCTCAGCCAATGAGAGAGCAGTAAGGAGAGAGGTTAAAAGTCAGACGGATAAGACTCAGCCTAGGGGGCCGCAGGCCCAAACTGGCTCAGCCAATGAGAGAGCAGTAAGAAAAAGAGGACAGTCAGACAAGCGGCAAGATGAGAGCCAAACTGGTTCTCAGCCTGGTTGGGGCGCCAGCCGTTTTCTCTTGCTCGCTATGCACACGCATTGGATTTGGGTGCAGCTTCAAACAGGATGAAGATGTTAAATCAATGGGTCCGCTTGTAGAGAGTCCAGGGCGATTGTTGCAACTTCAGAAAAGCTTTGAATTTAAATGTATTGAAATTTAATAAATTTAGTGAAAGCGAAAAGCGCTACTTTTGCTACCAAATGAGCATTTTTTGTTGGTGACAACTATCAATAGTTAACAGTATCTTTGGCTTTAGCAAGGCGATCTTGGTTAAGATATATTGGACAGAAAATTTTCCCTATATATAATTTGTGTAACTCTTGATTTCCAGGTGAAAAAAATGGATATTTCAACTCCCGATCTAAAGCCACCGCCGCCGCCTCAGCAGCAGCGGGCTCAGCGGCATCTTCCACCTGTTCCACCCCCGACGCCCCGTCGGGCTCTTGACGATGTTAGCCGACTGTTGCCGCAGTGCCAGATGCGCGGCTTGAATGCGTCGGCTTCTTGGCTGGCAGAAATTGCCGATTGTCTGCTGGCTAAAGGAGGTGGCGGTGGAGGAGGCGCCTGCGGCAGCAGCGGCTCAGCGCAGTCGGCCTGCGAGCTCATACTGAGCCTGGGCTCCGACGGCTATACCGCCTACTGTTTAGCCAAATCCTATTTGGATCGGGGAGAATTTCTACGCGCTTGCGCCTACGCTAAGAAGCGTTGCGCTAACGATAGCGCTGAGCAGTCGTCGCATCCGCTGCTGTATTTTCTGTATTTGTACTCAAAGTATCGAGCCGCTGAGAAGCGTCGATTGGACGACGAAGCCGAGCTGCGTTGGCTGCAACAGCAGCAACCGTCGACGCAGCAACAACAGCAGCAGCAACAATCACCGCAGCAGCAGCAACAGCAGCAGCCTGCTCCTGTAGTTGGCGGAGCGGCCGGTTTAGGAGGCTCCCGTAGTGCCGTTGTGCAGAATGAACTGATCGAGGTTAGTGCGGGGATAGCTATGCGTGTAAAGGCTACTCTGGGCATTCCTGCCCAGCAGTCAATGTACACTTAAAACAATTATTCCTGCCCCGCCGCCAATGTACATTTAAAACAATTATTCCTGCCCCGCCGCCAATGTACATTTAAAACAATTATTCCTGCCCCGCCGCCAATTTACATTTAAAACAATTATTCCTGCCCCGCCGCCAATGTACATTCAAAACAATTCTTCCTGCCCCGCCGCCAATGTACATTTAAAACAATTATTCCCGCCCCGCCGCTAATGTACATTCCAAACTATTATCCCTACCCTGCCGGGATAGTCGCCGTAATCGCCGCCAATGTACATCAAAGTACAAGAGCTTAAAGCATGCATTCTAGTTTCTTATCTACACCTCCAATTAAAAATAAAACTTTTGCAGATCAAACGCGAACTCGAACTTCGAATTCGCCGTCCAGGTCCCGGCCTGGACGCCTACTGTTACTATCTGTACGCGCTGGTGCTGAAATCGTTGGGCTACGAGGATCAGGCTAGCGCGGCGCTGACCACCTCACTGAGGCAGGAGTCAGCCCTGTGGCCGGCCTGGTCAATGCTGGCCGATCTGGTACGAAATCGGCACGAACTGGAAGGCCTAGTCTTGCCTAGGCATTGGATGCGTCAGTTCTTTTTAGTTGCCGCCTATGTTCGACTGCACGAGAGCGGCAAAGCGGAACTGCTGCTAAACGAATTGACTGCAGCGCATGGCGGCTGCCTTGCCGATTGCGCCTATCTGATGCGCTATCTGGGCATTGTGAAGGATCAGCAGAGATCCATGGGCGAGGCTAAGGCTGTGTTTAAACAGCTGTTCGAGTCTGATAGGCAAGTTTCTGGATTTGTTCGACTTTGCTTTTTTGCTTGTTTGGTTTTTTATACATTTCTAGAGCCGTTCTAAGAATTCCGATTAAGCTGATTGATTTAATGGTTCCAGTTTTAGCAGATTAACGGGTGTGAATTTCGGTGGATTAACAGGGTGTGAATTTCGGTGGATTAACAGGGTATGAGATTCAGCGGATTAACAGAGTAATGAGATTCAGCGGATGAACTTGGTATGAAGTTTAGTGGATTAACGGGGTATGAGATTCAGCGGATTAACAGAGTATGAGATTCAGCGGATTAACAGAGTATGAGATTCAGCGGATTAACAGAGTATGAGATTCAGCGGATTAACAGAGTATGAGATTCAGCGGATTAACAGAGTATGAGATTCAGCGGATTAACAGAGTATGAGATTCAGCGGATTAACAGAGTATGAGATTCAGCGGATTAAAATAATTAGATCCTACAGATTAACGGTTGTGGTATTTGCGCGGATGAACAGCTGAACAGGCGATTCTGTGGAAATCAATTGAGTAGCTGAGTAGCAGTGTAGCAGAAATCAATTGAGTAGCTGAGTAGCAGTGTAGCAGAAATCAATTGAGTAGCTGAGTAGCAGTGTAGCAGAAATCAATTGAGTAGCTGAGTAGCAGTGTAGCAGAAATCAATTGAGTAGCTGAGTAGCAGTGTAGCAGAAATCAATTGAGTAGCTGAGTAGCAGTGTAGCAGAAATCTATTGAGTAGCTGAGTAGCAGTGTAGCAGAAATCAATTGAGTAGCTGAGTAGCAGTGTAGCAGAAATCTATTGAGTAGCTGTGCTCGCAACTCGCTCGCTAATTAAAAAACAAACTGGCCTACCCACCCTGACAGATGCGCCCTAGATGGTGCCGATGTCTACTCCAACATTCTGTACGTTGACAACAATCACTCTCTGATGGCCGATCTGGCGCACCAATGCGTCCTAGTTGATAAGTACCGACCGGAGACCTGCTGCGTTGTTGGCAATTATTACGGATTAAGAGGCAGTCACGACAAGGCGCTGTCTTATTTTCAACGGGCCCTGCGACTCAGGCCCGACTATGCTTTGGTGTGGATCCTGGTTGGGCACGAGTACCTGGAATTGAAGCAGGTAGCTGTTCCGCTTCGGGACTTTTTTGGATTGACATTTTCTATAGGACAGGTAGATTTCAGTGTTCTCAGATAGAGTGGACAGGTAGAGTTCAGATCAGATCAGATCAGATAGAGTGGACAATTAGAGTTCTAGAACGAGTGGACATGTAGAGTTCAGATAGAGTGGACAGGTAGAGTTCAGATAGAGTGGACAGTTCAGATAGAGTGGACATGTAAAGTTCAGATAGAGTGGACAGGTAGAGTTCAGATAGAGTGGACAGGTAGAGCTCAGATAAAGTAGACAGGTAGAGTTCAGACAGTCTGGTGGACAGGTAGAGTTCAGACAGTCTGGTGGACAGGTAGAGTTCAGACAGTTGTGGTGGACAGGTAGAGTTCAGACAGTGTGGTGGACAGGTAGAGTTCAGACAGTTGTGGTGGACAGGTAGAGTTCAGACAGTTGTGGTGGACAGGTAGAGTTCAGACAGTTGTGGTGGACAGGTAGAGTTCAGACAGTGTGGTGGACAGGTAGAGTTCAGACAGTTGTGGTGGACAGGTAGAGTTCAGACAGTTGTGGTGGACAGGTAGAGTTCAGACAGTGTGGTGGACAGGTAGACAGCTAAGAGTGACCTGCGCAGGTAATAATCCCTATCCCTAACCCGCCCGAGCAGGTGAGCAATGCTATCCAAGCCTACCACAAGGCGGTCACCTTCAACCCGGCGGACTACCGCGGCTGGTACGGCCTGGGCCACGCGCACGAATTAAACAACAAATCCTATTACGCAATTTATTATTTCCGCGAATGCCAACGCCTGTGCAATACAGATCCTCGCATTATGGTTGCCCTGGGCGAGAGCTACAGTCGGGTTAGTCTCAATGAGGAGGCGAAGAAATGCTACGTGAAAGCGTTTCACTTGGGCGATCCGGACACAATGGCCCTGTTCCGGTTGGCTGAGCTGTACGAACATCTGGGCGAGAAGGTGAGACTACCGTCGGGTTCTTTGATGACCGCTTCAACTCCTGGGGAATGCTGTTCGAATAAATGAGATTCTTATAGCAGATAAAAATCTCACTCTTGAGATTATCACGGGTGAGATTCTTGGAAAAGATAGTCTGAAGAGTGAGATTCTTGGAAAAGATAGTCTTAAGAGTGAGATTCTTGGAAAAGATAGTCTGAAGAGTGAGATTCTTGGAAAAGATAGTCTTAAGAGTGAGATTCTTGGAAAAGATAGTCTTCAGAGTGAGATTCTTGGAAAATATAGTCTTAAGAGTGAGATTCTTATGGCAGATAATCTCACGGGGGAGATTCTTAGAACAGAAAAACTCAAGTTTGAGATTCTTATAGCAGATCAAATCTCGGGGATTCGTGATACGGAAAATCCTAATAGTGGGATTTTTAATACAGATTTTCTCAATGATAATCTTATTCGAACGGTGTGAGATTTTGCTGACAGTTAATTTCTAGGGTTGAATTATCGTATTAATCATCACAAGAATCCGTAGGTTGAGATTATATAATAAAGACTTAGATTTAATCTATCTAATCTCTCAACTACGCGCCATTAATCCGCAGGACAACGCGTGCAACGCCTACCTGATGCTGGTCAGCACAGTGATCAAAAGTGGCGCCACAGACACCAAAGCCGAGCCGGCAGCCTATCGATTCTTGGCCCAGCACTATCTGGATCGCAACCAGACTGAGGAGGCTGCCAAAGCCGCCAAGATGTGCTTAGACTATGCCGAGACTAAAGAATTCGGCAAAGATCTGCTGCGCCAGATTGGACTGCGCGCTACAGCTGGCGCTGGCGCCGCCGTCGCCGCCACTGGCGCTGTTGCAACTTCGTTTGGTTGGGCAAAGAATTGATGCGCCCAGATCGGGGGTTTGGCAAACTTTTTTGATAACGGGTAACCAGGCCAAGTAGCGTCCCAGAGTCACTTGCGTCGCCCCGGAGTCGTTGCAGGTAACGCACGTAAAATAGGTTCGTAGAGTCGTATTTGGTGCGTGCCAAAGTCGCTGTAGATCGTCACTGAGTTGCGATTAAAGCGCATTTGCGTCGCTTCATGAATTAAAGTCACATCTCCGGCGTCTCAGCGGCGTTCTCCAGTTGCTAGAAAAAGTGGCCGAAAAAAGGCGCTTATTGAATTCGAATTGCACTCTCTAACTAGCCTACTGAGTTAGTAGAAAGTTAAGCGCCAACACAACAATTCTTGGACGACTCTTTCGCGACTCTTACGACACAACACGTCGCCTCTGGGTTGTTAAAAAGTCGGGAGAGTCGGTCTGGAGTCACTAGTGATTTGTTTGCAATGACTCTTTAGCGATTCTTGTCACGGTAACGTTTTCAACGGGAGGAGGGCTAAGAGGCTTCGCGGGGCAGCGAATTTGCCAACCCCTCATTGTCCAAATAATTAATGCTGACAAAGCTCAATTAATTAATAATTTTTTGTGTTTAAAGTGTACAATGTTTAAACTAAAATTTGTGTTTGCATTTTTGTAATTGCTAATCGAATTGATCAACTGTCTCCTAAAAGTTTGAATGCTATTACCGGTAAATAAATACATATTTTTGTAGCTCCATTTTGCGTGTTTGGTTTTCGCTGCTTTTGACAGCGAAATTTTATGTTACTATACATTTCCTACATTAGATTTTGAACATTTCGAGTACTCTGGTGCTATATCATTCGGCTCAGACTAGATTTTGAGGCTACCACATCAGATAGCAATGTTGGGGCTCTCTTCCAGATCAGTTGGAATCTAGGGGCTCTCTACCACATCGGATTAAATGTCGAACGTCTTCAACACCCGATTGAATTTTGGGGCTCTCTACCACACCAAGCTATATTTTCGGGCTCAACCTCACCAAGCGAGATTTTTCGGTTCCCTACTACGCCAATCAAGATTTTCGGGCTCTCTACATAACCAAGCGAGTTTTTTTTGGGCTCTCTACCGCACCATAGAAGAATTTTCGGGCTTCCTACGACACCAAAGAATATTTTCGGGCTCTCCACCACATCGTGCTAGATTTTCGGGCTCTCTACCACACCAAGCAAGATTTTACTAGGCTTTACCACACTAAACAAGATTCTCTAACTCTCAAGTGCATGGCGATGAAAATGTAGTATTTTTGCACAATAAATTAACTGCAACTGCGAGAGCTAATCAATAAAATAATTGCTCATGCTAGAGGCAGCAGCCTCCTACAACCAGTAGCGGCATGTCGGAGTCTCCAAGCGTCGCACCCTTAGTTGGTGACATCGGCTCGATAACCCAATCGATGCTTGACCGCTGGGGCCTGTTTAGCCTACTGGACGCTGAACTGCTCAACCGGGTTGCCTTCGCTTTTGTCTACGGAGCCAATGGCAACGAGGCTGTGTTAGTTACTGGGGACGATTGCGTATATTGCATCGGCAACGGGACCGCGGGTTAGTGTGTACTTTTGTTGTATCCCCTCTCTCCCTGTGACCCCCTCTCATGTGTCCCCTCTATGCCCCCCTCTCTCCCCTAATCTCCACCCTCTTTTTCTCCCTTACCCTCCATCCTGTCTCTATTCCCTCCTCCCTTCTTATTGTGATGAATAAATTCGGGACGTAATGCTGATTTATCAACAATTGATTGACCGCAAATCAAATATATCTGATGCTTCACTAGTACAATATTAGCTAATTTAAATGGTTGCTACGCGAAAGTATATCAATATCAATAGTAATCTCGCTACACTGTACTCTAATCTTTCTAGGCCCTGGCATAATCTCCGAAGCCCACCTGAATGTCCCTGGCGGCCTGTCCGTTCAACTTGACGCCCTGTGCGGCTGTCGAGTAGTTGAATTGGCCAGCGGCAGCGGGCCGCACCTCCTGGCCCTGACTGACAGCGGAGATCTGTACACCTGGGGCAGCAATAGTCATTGCCAACTAGGCAACGGCAATACTAATCAACTGCTGCAGCCAACCCTGTCCAGCCTGCTCAAGGTGTGCAGCATCGCCTGCGGCGCCAGTCATTCCTTGGCGCTAACACAGGACGGCGAGGTCTACGCTTGGGGCTGCAATAACTGCGGACAGGTGAGGGAAATTCTTTCGCTGGCTAATCTCCTCTCTCTCTCCTGGCTAATCTCCTCTCTCTCTCCTGGCTAATCTCCTCTCTCTCCTGGCTAATCTCCTCTCTCTCTCTCCTGGCTAATCTCCTCTCTCTCCTGGCTAATCTCCTCTCTCTCTCCTGGCTAATCTCCTCTCTCTCCTGGCTAATCTCCTCTCTCTCTCTCCTGGCTAATCTCCTCTCTCTCCTGGCTAATCTCCTCTCTCTCTCCTGGCTAATCTCCTCTCTCTCCTGGCTAATCTCCTCTCTCTCTCCTGGCTAATCTCCTCTCTCTCTCCTGGCTAATCTCCTCTCTCTCCTGGCTAATCTCCTCTCTCTCTCTCCTGGCTAATCTCCTCTCTCTCCTGGCTAATCTCCTCTCTCTCTCCTGGCTAATCTCCTCTCTCTCTCCTGGCTAATCTCCTCTCTCTCCTGGCTAATCTCCTCTCTCTCTCTCCTGGCTAATCTCCTCTCTCTCCTGGCTAATCTCCTCTCTCTCTCCTGGCTAATCTCCTCTCTCTCTCCTGGCTAATCTCCTCTGTCTCCTGGCTAATCTCCTCTCTCTCCTGGCTAATCTCCTCTCTCTCCTGGCTAATCTCCTCTCTCTCCTGGCTAATCTCCTCTCTCTCCTGGCTAATCTCCTCTTTCTTCTGGCTAATCTCCTCTCTTTCTTCTGGCTAATCTCCTCTCTTTCTTCTGGCTAATCTCCTCTCTTTCTTCTGGCTAATCTCCTCTCTTTCTTCTGGCTAATCTCCTATCTTTCTTCTGGCTAATCTCCTCTCTTTCTTCTGGCTAATCTCCTCTCTTTCTTCTGGCTAATCTCCTCTCTCTCCTGGCTAATCTCCTCTCTCCTAGAGCTCTAGAAACAAGATGCGGAAGGAAAATACATTTGATAATCCAAAGCGAGTTTCCTTTTTTCTTCTGTATACAGTGACCCGCTCTCCTGTCTCATCTCTCAGTCTAGTCTAATCGCCCTCCTTCCACAGGTGGGCTCGGGCACCACAGTCAACCAGCCTTCGCCAAGGCGCCTCGCCGGGCCGCTAACGAATCGTCGAATTCGCCGCGTCGGCGCCTGTCAATCCGCTTCGTTCGCCGTCAGCGTCGCCGGCGAAGTGTTCTCCTGGGGCTGCAACAAGCACGGCCAGCTGGGCATCGGCGGCGCGAGCGGCGCTAATCAGAACGTGCCAGTCCGATTGACGTCGCTTGAGCGTCGATTTATCGACAGTTTAGCCTGCGGCCAGAGTCACGTGCTGGCGCTCACGGACGAAGGCGAATTATGGGCCTGGGGTGCGAATTCGTTCGGCCAGTTGGGCCGCTTGGACTGCCGGTCGAATGGCGATAGCAGCAGCGGAGGGGGCGGCGGCGGCGGCTGCGGAGGCGGCAGCAGCGGCGGCTCCAACAATAACGGCAATAACGCGTTCACGCCGATCCGAGTGCTGCAACAGCGCGGCAGATTTATTGATATTGGCGCTATACATTATAGTCACACTTCGGCTGGCGTGACCGAGACCGGATTAGTGCTGGCCTGGGGTCTCTGCCGGGGCCAGCCGGTCTCCGCTCCCATAGTAACCAGATTCCTCAGCGTCAACGACGTGTTCGCCTGCATGTCGCATCCGCCAGTCACGTGCAAACGTTTAGACTTTAGTAAGTTTGTGTGTATTGTACACTGTATAGGTGAAATCGTTCGATATCGTTCTGATTCGCCGCTAATCCCACTCTAAGATTCGCCGCTACTCCCTCCCTGAGATTCGTCATTAATCCCTCCCTGAGATTCGCCGCTACTCCCACTCTGAGATTCGCCGCTACTCCCTCCCTGAGATTCGTCATTAATCCCTCCCTGAGATTCGCCGCTACTCCCACTCTGAGATTCGCCGCTACTCCCTCCCTGAGATTCGTCATTAATCCCTCCCTGAGATTCGCCGCTAATCCCACTCTGAGATTCGCCGCTAATCCCACCCTGAGATTCGTCATTAATCCCTCCCTGAGATTCGTCGTTAATCCCTCCCTGAGATTCGCCGCTAATCCCTCCCTGATATTTGCCGCTAATCACACCCTGAGATTCGTCATTAATCCCTCCCTGAGATTCGCCGCTACTCCCTCCCTGAGATTCGCCGCTACTCCCTCCCTGAGATTCGCCGCTACTCCCTCCCTGAGATTCGCCGCTACTCCCTCCCTGAGATTCGCCGCTACCCCCTCCCTGAGATTCGCCGCTACCCCCATCCCTGAGATTCGCCGCTACTCCCTCCCTGAGATTCGCCGCTACTCCCTCCCTGAGATTCGCCGCTACCCCCTCCCTGAGATTCGCCGCTACCCCCTCCCTGAGATTCGCCGCTACTCCCTCCCTGAGATTCGCCGCTACTCCCTCCCTGAGATTCGCCGCTACCCCTCCCTGAGATTCGCCGCTACCCCTCCCTGAGATTCGCCGCTACTCCCTCCCTGAGATTCGCCGCTACTCCCTCCCTGAGATTCGCCGCTACTCCCTCCCTGAGATTCGCCGCTACTCCCTCCCTGAGATTCGTCATTAATCCCTCCCTGAGATTCGTTGTTAATCCCTCCCCATATCCACCGCTAATCCCTGTAAAGTCTGAAGGCCGCGTGTTAAGCTGAGCGAGAAAATCAAACACGGGGCCCTAACTGGCCAGGTTAGCGATATATATATTTGAGGTTTTACGCGTACGGCGTACATGACTCATGCGACACAAGATGTACATTTATAATATAACTCACTCGCCTATTTAGAACAAATTGATAATAATATTGCGAGGCAATTACACTTCTCCCCAAAAAACGAAAAAGCTCAAAAATGCGGATTAAAAGGATAAGGAAAAAGGAATAAAACATTAAGGGTAAAAAACACTTGTCTCAGCCCTTAGCACCAGTTACCCGTCAAAACCCGTCAAACTCTGTAGCTGATAGGCTTGTCCTTGGCCGCTCTCGGGTGCGGCCTCTCAGCAATGCCGCGCTCCGGCGAGGCGGCGCCAGCGTCCGCTTCTGGTGGTGGGTCCTCGGTCGCTGTCAGAGGCCGGATGTGCGTCAGGTGGCGAGTGCATGTCCGGTCGCCTTGCCGCAGGACGTAGGAATCGCCTCGCCTGTCGGTGACGGTCCAGGGTTCGAGCTCGAAAGGCGTTTGAGTTTTCGTGCGTCTCGTCCGCTTGCGGAGAACCGCCGAACCCGGCTTGACATTGGCTGTCTTGGCCCTCCTGGAGCGGTTGAAACCTGCTGCCATCTGGTTGTTGTAGGCCTCGTGACGCTTTGCGAGTTCGGCTCGGTCGTGCTGCACAGGCTGCGATGGTTGGATTGACGGGAGGCCGTCGTTGAGAGCTCGGCCCATGAGCAGTTCGGCTGGTGCCACGCCAGTTGCCGAGTGCGGAGTGACGCGATGAGCGAGCAGCCAGTCGTCGAGTGCGGTGCGCCAGTTGCGTCCTTCTGCGATGGCCGCTCTGATAACCTTGTTGATGCACCTGTTGACTCGCTCGGTCGCTCCGTTCGCCTCTGGGTGCAGCGGACAGATCCGGCGATGCTTGATGCCGAACTCTGAGAGGAAGTTTGTGAATTCTGCCGAGTTAAACGGAGGTCCATTGTCGCTGACGATTTCCAACGGGATGCCGTATCTGCTAAACAGAGTCCGGAGATGCGGAAGCACTGCCTCTGCTGATGTTGAGCTGACTATGTCGACCTCGGGAAATTTTGAAAAGAGATCGGTTGTCACCAGGAGCATTTTCCCTTGGACTGGGCCGTAAAAGTCCATTCCAAGAACTAGCCATGCTCCGTCCGGAAGTTGCGACGGTGAGAGTGGTGGCGGTGCGAGGCTCTTCGGCGATGTCGCTTGGCAAGGGAAGCAAGACTGGACGAACGTCTGGCAGTCGCTTCTCATCGCTGGCCACCAGACTTTGGTTTGCAGTCTGTCCATAGTTTTTCGGCAGCATTGGTGGCCTGCATGTGCCAGCTGGAGCACCGTCCGACGTAAGCTGCTCGGGATGACGATCAACGAGCTCCGTAGTAGCACGCCGTCATGTTCTGAAAGCTCCTGCTGCAGGCAGGACAAGGCTCGCAGTTCTCTGTTCTGCTTGTCCCATTGACCAGTTCGTAGAGCTGATAGAGCTGCTTGGATCGTGCCGTCTGACTTTGAAGCCTCCTGAATTGTTGCAAAGTTCAGTCCTTTCGAAGTAGAGCCGATGGCGACTGCGTTGATGAAGCGTCTGTCCAGGAGTTCCCCGGGGTTGTCCTTTGTCTGCATTTCAGGTTGTCTACTGAGGACATCCGCTGGATTCTGTGGCCCCGGCTGATAGATGAGCTTGAATTTGAGGTGCTGCACTCTTAAAGCCATCCGTTCAATCCTTGGTGGAGGCCTGGAACCAGGTTGAAAAAGCGGGACTAATGGGCGGTGATCCGTGATGACTGTGAGATCTGGGCAGCCGCTGAGGTAGTGCTCGAAACGTAGGCACCCGAATTTCACCGCAAGCGCCTCGCGTTCAATTTGGGCGTATCGCTGCTCAACTGGCGTGAGCGACCTGCTGGCGAAGGCGACCGGTTTGCGAGCGCCTTTCTCATCCACCTGGCTGAGAATGGCACCCAGGCCGACTGGTGAGGCGTCCACATGAACTTCTGTTGGGAGATTCACGTCAAAGAAGGCCAGGACGCTCTCCTTGCAGATCGCTGCTCTTGTTTGCAGGAATGTTTCTTGTTGCCTTTCTGACCAGTACCATTTATGACCTTTTTTAGCAGTTCTCGCATTGGCTGCGTCAGATCTGAGAAGTTCGGAACGAACCTGGACAGGTAGGTGGCCAAACCGAGGAATGAGCGCAGCTCTGACACATTTGTTGGCTCCTTAAAGTCTTTGACGGCCTTGATCTTCTCGGCTGCAGGCTGAACGCCTCGTGCGCTGATGCGCATACCAAGAAAATCGATGAAAGGCTGTGCCAGACGACACTTGTTCGGGTTGAGTGTGATTCCATGGTCTTGTAGGCGCTTGAAGCACTGTTTTAGTCGGATGTTGTGCTCTTCCATCGTGCTCGCAAAGACAGTGATGTCATCGTGTGCCCATCGGACACCGTCAAGGCCGCTCAGGAAGCCTGTCATAACCCTTTGCAATATCTCGGATGCGTTGGTGAATCCCATGCTGAGTCTGGTCAGTCGCATGAGACCCAGTGGGGTGCTGAAGGTGAAGATGTGACGGGATTCCGGTTTGACGAGGATCTGGTGGAAAGCCTTTACGATGTCGAGCTCGCTGAATACCGTCGAACCCGCCATTTCGTCCGTGATCTCTTCAAAGGTTGGGATGGGCTGCTTTTCTGGCACGGCAAATGAGTTGACGTCGCGCAGGTCTTAGCAGATGCGGATGCCACTGCCTTCTTTCGGGACGACAACCATGCGGGAGACCCACGGTGACGGGCCGTTGACGCGCTCGATGATTCCTTGGTCGAGGAGAGCCTGAAGTTCCGCGATGACCGCCGACCGCTGGTGGACGGGAACTCTGGAGGGTGGGTGACAGACTGGGACAGCTTCTGGTCGAAGACGAACGTCGACCTCGACGCCCTTAACGCAGCCAAGGCCTTCGAAGATTGACTGAAACTCACCAAGGATGCTGCTGATGCGGAGTTCGGTTGGAAGATCTTGGTCGACATCTCTGTACTTGGAGAACAGCTCTTGAATACCTGATGCGGCTAGATTTTCCGTGGGCTGCACCGAGTTGACTTCAACTGTTGGATTTGGATGTGCAGAATTCCCATGTTGAAAGCGGTTTCTCAACCAAGTAGTGTGGTTCCACAGCCTTTGGTGATGTAGAATGAAGCTAGTTGTCTGCTAGCTGCGGTGCTCACGTTGAGGTCAGCGACACCCAGGACTTGGAGAGGCGTTGTGGACCCGTAGCTGAAAATTGGATGGATGGCGCTGCGCAGTCGAACATTTCTTAGCCGCCGGAAGTTCTCCTCGCTCATGACGTTGCAACTGGCTCCACTATCCACGAGTACGATGAAGTCCTTGCCCTCGATCCTCAGATTAGTGTTGGCGGAGTTGCGTCTGGGTGCCGTTTTTTGCGACTGGATAGTGAAAGCCTCCTCATTTAGCGAATCGTGATCGATGAAGACCCCCTCAGCTTCTTTGTCCGCTACGGCGTTGATGCTGGAGCTTGTTTGAGGCCTGCGTTGTCTGCATGCTTTGGCGAGATGGTTTGGCTTGCCGCATGCCAGGCAGGTTTTGCCTTTTGCCGCGTTGCATGAGCTGTGCCCGCGTTCGCCGCATCGATAGCAGCTGATTGGGCCGCTGTTTGCTTGGCCGCCAGGGACCCGCTGACTGTTCGGGCGCGTTCCGCTGTCTCTGAACTGCTTCGGTGCCGCTCTGTGCACTGCTGCGATGCTACTGGAGTTCTCAATGGCCGTGGCCTGCTCTTCTGCTGCTTCAAACGCGCGCGCTTGTCTCAACGCATCGCCGAGAGAGATGTTGGACTCCTGCAGTAATCTTCGCCGAAGTTTATCGGAGCAGCATGTGGCCACTATCTGATCTCTGATTAGGGAGTCCTTGAGTGCTGAGAACTCGCATGTCTCGGCCGCTGAGTTGAGTCGGGAGTACCAGGAGTCCACTGGCTCTCCGGTTTGCTGAACGCATAGACGAAACTGATAGCGGGCAAATACGATGTTGTTGCGCTCCTTGAAGTGCTCTTTTATTGCTGCGAGCAGAGTTTCGAGGCTGTCTTTCTTGTCATTTGGCAGGTCTTTAATGATTTGCGCGATTTCTCTGCCGGCCGTGTAGGCCAGGAGCTTGCACTTCTGAGTTTCGTCTTTGATGCCTGACGCTTCGATAAAGTCACAAAAATGATCGGACCATTTGTTCCAGCGTTTACCGGCATTCTGCTGATCTGCACTAGTGCTGAATTGCTCAGGGGGTGGCAGTGAGATGAATTGAGCCATGAGTGACTGGACAAAGTGGGCTTGCTTGCGACGCCACTGTAAAGTCTGAAGGCCGCGTGTTAAGCTGAGCGAGAAAATCAAACACGGGGCCCTAACTGGCCAGGTTAGCGATATATATATTTGAGGTTTTACGCGTACGGCATACATGACTAATGCGACACAAGATGTACATTTATAATATAACTCACTCGCCTATTTAGAACAAATTGATAATAATATTGCGAGGCAATTACAATCCCTCCCTGAGATTCGTTGCTAATCCCTCCCCTGAGATTCGTCGCTAATCCCTTCCCTGAGATTCGCCGCTAATCCGCCTGCGAACTTTGCTTCAGATCCATCGAAGATAATTTTAGTTTTAATCCGCCCTGAACAGGGATGCTAATCTGCCTGTATGAAAGCTCTGACTATCGCCCGTAAATTCTGCTTCCAGAGCCAAACTACACCGTCAGCATAGCACAGAGCATTCAGTTGGCATTCAACGATTCCGCTACTAGCGACGTAACTTTCCAAGTGGACGGCAAGCTGATCCACGCGCACAAGAGCATTCTGCGAATCCGGTGCGACCATTTTCGCACCATGTTCAACGAGAATTGGAACCAGACACAGTCGGCGGGCGTGGTGAGAAATGCTGTTTTTGAGGCGGAGAGACTAGAGAAGAGACAGTAGAGACTAGAGAAGAGACAGTAGAGAGTAGAGAGTAGAGAAGAGACAGTAGAGAGTAGGGAGTAGAGAAGAGACAGTAGAGACTAGAGAAGAGACAGTAGAGAGTAGAGAAGAGACAGTAGAGACTAGAGAAGAGACAGTAGAGAGTAGAGAACAGACAGAGAGTAGAGAACAGACAGAGAGTAGAGAACAGACAGTAGAGAGTAGAGAACAGACAGAGAGTAGAGAACAGACAGAGAGTAGAGAACAGACAGAGAGTAGAGAACAGACAGAGAGTAGAGAAGAGACAGTAGAGACTAGAGAAGAGACAGTAGAGAGTAGAGAACAGACAGTAGAGAGTATAGAACAGACAGAGAGTAGAGAACAGACAGAGAGTAGAGAACAGACAGAGAGTAGAGAACAGACAGAGAGTAGAGAACAGACAGAGAGTAGAGAACAGACAGAGAGTAGAGAACAGACAGAGAGTAGAGAAGAGACAATAGAGACTAGAGAACAGACAGTAGAGAGTAGAGAACAGACAGTAGAGAGTATAGAGAAAAGAGCAGAATGAGCAAGAGACAAACTTCAGTCGTCACTACTTCTTTCGCTAATAATTAATTGGTCATGAATTTCCTAACGGCCACTGCACCATCCCAAATTGCATCGCAGATTGCGATTCGCGACTTCTCCTACCCAGTGTATTGGGCCTTCCTGGAATTCCTGTACACAGACAACGTGAATCTGTCCCCGGAAGAGGCCATCAGCCTGTTGGATTTGGCCAACTGCTATTGCGAAGCTCCGCTAAAAGCGCATTGCGAGAGGCTAATTAAAAACAGCATCACCATTGACAACGCCATGATGCTTTATTTAGCTGCTGTAAAATTCTCCGCTTCGGTAAGTTTAGCTGTGGTTTTTACAGAAATCCAACCAAAACATTAATTGTCTACTTTTAGTAGAGCGTCAATCGGTTTTTTTATTAAAACTGATTACCGATATTTAATTGGGAATTGTGGGGGTTGTGGAGTTTGTAAATTGTGGAGTTTGTGGATTGTGGAGTTTCTGGATTGTGGAGTTTGTAGATTGTGGAGTTTGTGGATTGTGGAGTTTGTGGATTGTGGAGTTTGTGGATTGTGGAGTTTGTGGATTGTGGAGTTTGTAGATTGTGGAGTTTGTGGATTGTGGAGTTTGTGGATTGTGGAGTTTGTGGATTGTGGAGTTTGTGGATTGTGGAGTTTGTGGATTGTGGAGTTTGTAGATTGTGGAGTTTGTGGATTGTGGAGTTTGTGGATTGTGGAGTTTGTGGATTGTGGAGTTTGTTGATTGTGGAGTTTGTGGATTGTGGAGTTTGTAGATTGTGGAGTTTGTGGATTGTGGAGTTTGTAGATTGTGGAGTTTGTGGATTGTGGAGTTTCTGGATTGTGGAGTTTGTAGATTGTGGAGTTTGTGGATTGTGGAGTTTGTAGATTGTGGAGTTTGTGGATTGTGGAGTTTGTAGATTGTGGAGTTTGTGGATTGTGGAGTTTGTGGATTGTGGAGTTTGTGGATTGTGGAGTTTGTAGATTGTGGAGTTTGTGGATTGTGGAGTTTGTAGATTGTGGAGTTTGTGGATTGTGGAGTTTCTGGATTGTGGAGTTTGTAGATTGTGGAGTTTGTGGATTGTGGAGTTTGTGGATTGTGGAGTTTGTGGATTGTGGAGTTTGTAGATTGTGGAGTTTGTGGATTGTGGAGTTTGTGGATTGTGGAGTTTGTGGATTGTGGAGTTTGTAGATTGTGGAGTTTGTGGATTGTGGAGTTTGTAGATTGTGGAGTTTGTGGATTGTGGAGTTTGTTGATTGTGGAGTTTGTGGATTGTGGAGTTTGTAGATTGTGGATTTTGTAGATTGTGGAGTTTGTAGATTGTGGAGTTTGTGGATTGTGGAGTTTGTGGATTGTGGAGTTTCTGGATTGTGGAGTTTGTGGATTGTGGAGTTTCTGGATTGTGGAGTTTCTGGATTGTGGAGTTTCTGGATTGTGGAGTTTGTAGATTGTGGAGTTTGTGGATTGTGGAGTTTGTGGATTGTGGAGTTTGTGGATTGTGGAGTTTGTAGATTGTGGAGTTTGTGGATTGTGGAGTTTGTAGATTGTGGAGTTTGTGGATTGTGGAGTTTGTGGATTGTGGAGTTTGTAGATTGTGGAGTTTGTGGATTGTGGAGTTTGTGGATTGTGGAGTTTGTAGATTGTGGAGTTTGTAGAGTGTGGAGTTTGTGGATTGTGGAGTTTGTAGAGTGTGGAGTTTTTGGATTGTGGAGTTTGTGGATTGTGGAGTTTGTAGATTGTGGAGTTTGTAGATTGTGGAGTTTGTGGATTGTGGAGTTTGTGGATTGTGGAGTTTGCAGATTGTGGAGTTTGTGGATTGTGGAGTTTGTAGATTGTGGAGTTTGTAGAGTGTAGAGTTTGTGGATTGTGGAGTTTGTAGATTGTGGAGTTTGTAGAGTGTGGAGTTTGTAGATTGTGGAGTTTGTAGATTGTGGAGTTTGTAGAGTGTGGAGTTTGTGGATTGTGGAGTTTGTGGATTGTGGAGTTTGTAGATTGTGGATTTTGTAGATTGTAGAGTTTGTTGATTGTAGAGTTTGTAGATTGTGGAGTTTGTGGATTGTGGAGTTTCTGGATTGTGGAGTTTCTGGATTGTGGAGTTTCTGGATTGTGGAGTTTGTGGATTGTGGAGTTTGTGGATTGTGGAGTTTGTGGATTGTGGACATACGATTTTTGAAAGACTTTTTAAGTTTCTGTGACAACGTCTCCAAAATTATTTTTCAATTTTTATGCTTACTACTCTTAGTAGATTTGATATGCCGCTTTCGAAATAACCTATTACAATTATCGGTACTATTTGACAGGAGCTTCAAAAGTTCTGCTTCGAATTCGCCATCCACCATCTGACTCGAGTCGTGTCCACCGAGGCCTTCGACGAACTCGACGAGGCCACTCTGCGCTCCTTCCTGCGGCAGGCGGCCGCCGCAGGCGCTTTCAAATATTGACGAGCTTGGATTGAACTGGCTTCAGCTAATCAACCATAATGATAGAGACAGAATAGACAAATTGCAATTAAAACTGTCTGCCACCAGAAACTCGTGTGCATTTTTCATTTAAGAAAATATAAAATCATTCTTTAAATAAAGTGCTGCCTTTTTATTTTTACACGTATTAATGCGCAAATTTTCCTTGCCCGCTACTTAGTAAGTAGTCAGTTGAAACGCGGCAACTCTTTTTACAATTTTTGTTCTGCCGTCTTTTTCCTGATAACAGCAGTCGCCTCTAGAAGATCAATGCTTGTAATTTTTTTTACTTTACAGACAGTTTTGGTTATTCTTTTGATTTCAATATTTTGCGTGCTTACTATTGAACCCACGTGACCTATAAAATTATAACTGAATGCTGAACGAATCTAGTGATTTACAGAAACAAAGACATTGGTTTTCTTTCCTAGATAGATATTCTACATAACTTCAAGAAGGATATCCCAGCTCCATTGCTGCTCTTCTAAAGCAACAGTTCACTCTGTCTCTACTAAGATTACTGTAAATACATGTATTACATGTAGCATAATATACATTATTGATGTCATCTAGAAAAGCAATCTTAATGTTATTCTGAGTCTCTCTTTGAAGGAGAAAACCTGAATCTCATTTTGGGGTCATCCTGAATCTCACCTTGGAGGTCATCCTGAATACTACCTTGGAGGTCATCAGCTGAATCTCACCTTTGAGGTCATCCTGAATCTCACCTTGGATTGGAGGTCATTCTGTATCTCACCTTGGTGGTCATCCTGAATCTCACCTTGGGATTGGAGGTCACCCTGAATCTCTTCTTGGAGGTCATCCTGAGTCTCACCTTGAAGGTCATCAGCTGAATTTCACCTTGGAGGACATCCTGAATCTCACCTTGGAGATCATCCTGAATCTCACCTTGGATTGGAGGTCATCCTGAATCTCACCTTGGATTGGAGGTCATCCTGAATCTCACCTTGGATTGGAGGTCTTCCTGAATCTCACCTTTGATGTCATCCTGAATCTCGCCTTGGAGGTCAAGTTTGAGATTCTAAATGTCATCCTTACGTGTAGATCTTCTAAGTCTCACCTTTCAGTTATTAAAAATCTCGCTCATGACGTCATCCTAATTCTTACCTTTGAGTCTTAAATCTTACCTCTGATGTTAGATGCCAGTGCCACCTACTTTAGAGATGATCCTCCTTAGCATTCCATCTCATTCCTCGTTTGATTTTGTAAATCCTACCTGTATTGATCTAACTCGATTTGTAAAAAAACTTTTTTGCATGTCGACGTTCACTTTATCTGCCGCCGGTGCTTCAAAAAATGTCGCCGCCACCGCCGCGGACTCTGCCAGCGGCGTCTCCAGCGACGACGGCGAGAGCGTTGGCGCTGACGCAAAAAAGAAATTCATCGTAGCGGTTGACACCGGCAACACAACGGAGCCGCTGCGTCGAGGCCAGCCAAAAACTGGCTACGATTTGGCGCGCAAACGGCTAGACAAGCTGATGTCGAAGCCGGAAGAGCAGGTCCAGCTGCCCGGACCAAAGCGAGAGCACCGGCCGCGCGAGCCGTGGCAATTTGTGCGCAACATTCGCGGCAGCTCCGCCGGCGTCGGCTCCGGCGATTTCGACATCTATCGGGGCATCCGTCGGCGAGAATTCGAGCGTCGAGAATACATGGATAGAAAGGACGCCGAGGCGCAGGCGGAGAAAGAGTTCGAGGAGCGGGTCAGCGCCAAGCAGGCCGAGCTGGAGGAGAAGCAGGCTAAGAAGCGGGCGAAACGGGCTAAGAAGAAGGCCAAGGCTAAGCAGGCTAAGGGCAAGCAGCCGAGATTAGGGGATAACGCGGCAGCTGCTTCTGCTGGAGCGGGATCTTCGTACGGATCGGAAGACGAGAGCGGCGACGATAACGCAAAGTAAGGAAGGGGTCGAGAAACGGCCAAAGCAATGGAGCTTTTGTCTATGGTAGCAATTGGCTGGCACAGCCAATTTTAATTTAATTTGATCCATCATAGCGCCTATGAAAGCAATTTATTTGAGCAAGTTTCACTGTACCAATACAAGGTGACGTCAAGTATAACAAAAACGAAGAGCTTTCTTCTAGCGTGGTCAATTAAAACACCGCTTTGATCACAAGTCCGTGGCGTTTGTTCGACAGTCCACAATTCTGGGACTGAGCTTGCTCGTTGCTTCTCCTCGCCTTTCGTTCCTACCGCTTGTGACAGTCGTGTCTAAATGAAAATCTTCAAGGCTGAAACTATTTGGCGGCTTTGGACCAAATCAAATGCTGTTTGTGCCAGCCTTGCTACCATAGACAGAAGCTCCATTGATTTGGCAAACATTGATTTGGATTGAATTTAAATCAGTGAGTGTAAGCTCAGATGATAGGCTGCAAAAATGTATATTACGGTATAGCACGAGTATCATGTATATTCTGTGTAATTCGCTGTGCCGTTGTTTTCATTGTGTAATGCGCAAATCAATGTCTTGTAATTTTGTTGCTCTTTTTGCGGAACAACTTGACAACTACGTCTGTAATAAATTAACTAATTATATTGTACTTTATGTACTTAATAACATCATAACATTAATGACAGATTTAATATCAAGTCTGTCAGTGTCTCTGGTAGTTGTTTACATGAAATTGCTTACTTGTATCAAGTAATCCAATTTTTATTTGAGGCAACGGGGCTGTGTGCACCCTGGCGCACTTTAAGAGACATTAAGAGACATTGTCACACAACTGGCAAGAGGTTTATCATTAGGCATGTACACTTCACTGTGACTTGGGGGTTGGTTCAAGGGTGTGACGAGCGTAATTGCACGAGCAGAGGCAAGCCCAGATTCCAATTTAGCCCCAGATTAATGCGACTGCACTGGGAATCGAACCTGGGCCGCTGGTACATCAGAGCGCTGCGCTAGACCACAGGGCTACAGCCCCCTCCTTCCGCCCTCAGTCCGCCCCTCTGCTCCGCTCCTTTCCGCCTTCTAATTTCGCTTTCGTTTTCCATCACTTTTTGTCAATATTCTGGATCAATTGAATAGTGACATTTTTCCTCTAACCAACAAAGTATTCAAGAAGCAAGCAGTGATGACACAAACGGGACGTAGCTAATGCTGATCTAGTTTAGTGATTGATCGCAAATCTGATGTCTGAGGCTTGCTTTTTATCTTAACTTAAAGACCCACAAATCTCTGATGTTTCCGGGTTCTTTTGCAAGTTTTTTTCCAATTTTTCAACCAGAGCCACGCAGGTGAATGTTGAGCAAAACCGGGACATTCATTTTTAGGCATGTATACACTTCACTGTGCCTTGGGGGTTGGCTCTCAAGGGCTTACTATAGTAAAATTGCACGAGCAGAGCCAAGCCGAGATTCCAATAGCCTCAAATGAATGTGACTGCACTTGGAATCGAGCATCGAAGCGCCACACTAGTCCAGGTTAAAATTTCTAGCGCTCAAGGCGCTGTCTTCTTTAGTCGCCTATAATGCGGTCTAGCAAGTCATGCAGTAATAAGCAGATGTATGCTTATTGGTCAATTTTTTGTTTCCGTGGCGAAAGAATTAACATGCTTTTAATCGCCGCGGTCGTTGCCTACTGATTGCAATTCACGAATCGAGTGCATATCAGTTCTGGTGTACTCTTTACGTATCCTTGAGGCCTGCGAATTACATGTACATTAGTTTTTCATGCATGTGGGTCGATAGATGGTAGATCTGGACTACATATGATTCTAATCTGAATAATAATTTTGGTAGTTATAAACTTTATGTACATGTAAACTTACAATTCGCAAACGTCCGGAGGCAGCTGGAAAGTAAAGAATCAATGATTCTACAATTATTACTGCTCAAAAACAACGAGCACTATATGCATGTATTTACTGCTACATGTGTAGATATACATTTACTACTATAACTAACAGCGTCCTTTTTTGTACTAAGTACTGTGAAGAGTTGGTACAGCCTGCCCCCCTAAAAAATTCTGGGTTCGCGCCTGGAATCAAGGCTGAATGCTATTCATGCAGATGCATTGTATTGTTGCATTTCTTCTCTACGAACTAAAAAATGAATTATTGGGTCACTCGGAATGTCAAATAAGTGTACCATTGTAAATTTGACTGTACGATAAATAAAAAGTCTTAAAACATTTTAAATTTAATTGTTGCTATAAAAGAAGTAAAAATGGTATGCTTTAGTCTGAAGTTTCCCTTTGTGAAACATTTGTTTTTACAAGTTACAATTTAAAAAAGTCGTACTCAGGCCGGCGCGCGGTCCGCTGAGCGGCTTATAGTTGTCATTATTGGAACAAATTTTAAGATTGAAAAGAAAGGATAAAAGTAAATATTCGACTAGTCATAAAAAATGATAGAGCCAAGGGTCAGCATCTTCATCTTCGTCAGATTGATACTTGATACTTAATGGGTTAGATGTGAATCATCAGTGATGGTTTCTTAGAATCATAGATGAGAAGTGTAGCATTTTAATTAAAGCACTAATAATTTGTACTAAAGTATGTCTACCTAAAGGTTAATTTTGTTTTTTTTATATTTTACTGCAATGAATGACAACTAATGTCATTTGAACAGTTTTTCAAAACAGAATTTTGATTGCAATTTTTCTTGGTTCTTTTCATTTCACGGCTTCATCCCCTGCAATTTCCCCTGGCCCTAGCAAAAACTAAAAGTAAAAAACCCCAAATTTTTGGGTCCTCAGGGAGGACTCTCAGGAATTGATATCCATAGTCTACAATAAGTATATATATGCTATCTATAGTGCATTCTATATGCTAAATTTCTGCTTCTGGTATAAAAAGGTATGGCCACTAGCTAGCCACGCTGCCACTATAGGCCTATCATTATTATTGAGTATTTTATCAAGCTTTGTTAGGTCAGGGCTTATGTTAAACATTTAGACTTCAAAAAAATTATACTTGACTAGGCCTAGGCCTAAGACAAAGCCAAAGTGTTATGCCATATTGCAAATGAAATATACATAAGAAAATTCTAACATATAATCAATAATCTTAGTCTTGGATTTAGCCTGTTCTTAGTAATAGTAGGTTTGAATATCAATACTCATGTCATGGTGCACATGCACACTTTATAGAATCATGCAAAAGGGCTAGTGTTATACTTACTTGTAAGTAGAAAAAGAATCATTTCAAAAAGTTCATTTTTAAGCATTAAATTTCAAGCTTTTCAGTTTTTAAGCTCATAATATAGTATTTACACAAAGGTTTGTGTGTATGAATTTTCCAGCAAAGATAGTATAGGTAAGAAAGACAAAAAAGCAACCAAATTATTTGTCAAAAAAGATTCTTTTTGCAACAAAAAAGGTCATTTACTATTGCAACACAAAAATGTCATATTGTTGTTATATGGCATAGATTTGAATGTAGTCATATACTCACTTTTTGGCATGCATTTGTAACTATTCAATTTTTGTTTGGGCATGCACCAAGCATGATCTGGACTATGGAAAGGGATATATGTTTGAGATTGAAAAGTTAGCTACTAAGCTATCAATCAATACTAGAATTCAAATCAAGCCCTTGCTTATTTTTCTGATTTTAGACTATTACTCTCTGGATAGCTAGACAACCAGTGGCCTTAAGTTGGATTGTGCCACTTGTGGAGGTATAGCCAGCTTTAGAATGGCAATTATTTTTATATGTTTTTTTGAACAAGACCTTTATTTTGATATTTTAAATTTTAATATTTAAATGTTATTAGTTTATTTTAAAATAGACCCATATTGTAAAATAAACTTGAATTCAAACAATTCAAACAATTTATTTAATTTTGTTATGATGACAAATTAATAAATAAATATATCCTTGACCTTGGCTTAATAAGTAAAATGTGCCTTAGTTTATCTCATATATATTTGCATAATCTATTTGTATTCAATTAAAGTAATTAGATCTATTTTTAAAACTGGATAGACTCAAACTCTAGCATGGCCACGCTACTCTTATAGCTACCCTGGCACCTATGACCCCTAACCCCTAACAGAGCACATTCATGTTTCAACTATGATAGGAATTAACATATAGTAAAACAATAGCAATAGAGTATGTACAATAAGTATTATAAAAAGGAAACATACTACACTGAATAAATTTTAACTAAAATAATTAATAGATAATTTCCAAGAATGTAGGATACATTATAAAAAAGTATATACATTCAAATGATACATAAAAATTTACAATATCAGAAAACTTTTAACAAAACAATCTGCTTTTGGCAAATTGACTTGCTACCTATTTGGCACTTGAATTTTATTAGCTACTTTTTATGTTTTTCTGTACAATGTTTTCCTATATACCTAAAAGTTGTATAATTACTTCTTTGTTATATAGTAGGGCCTACTCTGTCTGGCTTTGCTTTTAAATTATAGTTGCAAAAAGCATAAATAAACCTTTTAAAGTTGCACAAGTTTGCTAGAAATCTATGTTTAAGTGCACAAGTTTATACAAAAATTGCATCCTGGGATAGAAAGATAATTTGTAGTTTTCTCTCTACCAAAACAAAAAGGGAAAAGGCAAACAAACAGAATCCTCAATGGAGTAAAAAGAAGGAAAACAGAAAGGAAATTTATAACAGCTAGGTTATAAGTTCTAGACAGAACTAAGTTATAAGTGGAGCCAACTAGATTACACTTTTGTTAAAACTAAATTGCATAGCCAGTATAATTTGGGAAAGTTATTTGTATACCAGATGGCATTACTTATTATAGCATAAATTTGAATCTGGGATTAAGAGTTGGCGTAAATTCAAACTGAAGCTTGGAAAAATACTGGGTGCCAATCATCTGAGGTGAATATCGTTCTCAGTTAATTTTTAGCAGTGAACATCGAAAATTGCATCATTCCTGCCGCGCACTGCATCGCAGCAGTCTTTCTCTAAACTCTCAGCGCAATCCCGACAGAGTCAGATGTCCGATCCAGACGGCGATACAGACTTGGCTGAGAAAGTCAAAGCCGAGGGTAACGCCCTGTTTGCTCAGAAGAAATATACCGATGCTATCCGATGTTACGATCGAGCGATCGAGCTTAGTTCTCGAGTGGCCAGTTACTATGGCAACCGAGCTGCAGCCTACATCATGCTCAGTCGATATCACGTAAAAAACTGCTAACAGTTTTAAACTTAGTTCAATCAATGATCCCTGATACATTCGATCCCAAGTAAGAATCGCCCCTGATCCATTGATCCCAAGTAAGAATCGCCCCTGATCCATTTGATCCCAAGTAAGAATCGCCCCTGATCCATTCGATCCCAGTTAAGAATCGCCCCTGATCCATTTGATCCCAAGTAAGAATCGCCCCTGATCCATTGGATCCCAAGTAAGAATCGCCCCTGATCCATTTGATCCCAAGTAAGAATCGCCCCTGATTTATTTGATCCCAAGTAAGAATCGCCTCTGATCCATTTGATCCCAAGTAAGAATCGCCCCTGATCCTTTCGATCCCAGTTAAGAATCGCCCCTGATCCATTTGATCCCAAGTAAGAATCGCCCCTGATCCATTCGATCCCAGTTAAGAATCGCCCCTGATCCATTTGATCCCAAGTAAGAATCGCCCCTGATCCATTGGATCCCAAGTAAGAATCGCCCCTGATCCATTTGATCCCAAGTAAGAATCGCCCCTGATCCTTTCGATCCCAGTTAAGAATCGCCCCTGATCCATTTGATCCCAAGTAAGAATCGCCCCTGATCCATTCGATCCCAGTTAAGAATCGCCCCTGATCCATTTGATCCCAAGTAAGAATCGCCCCTGATCCATTGGATCCCAAGTAAGAATCGCCCCTGATCCATTTGATCCCAAGTAAGAATCGCCCCTGATTTATTTGATCCCAAGTAAGAATCGCCTCTGATCCATTTGATCCCAAGTAAGAATCGCCTCTGATCCTTTCGATCCCAGTTAAGAATCGCCCCTGATCCATTTGATCCCAAGTAAGAATCGCCCCTGATCCATTCGATCCCAGTTAAGAATCGCCCCTGATCCATTTGATCCCAAGTAAGAATCGCCCCTGATCCATTGGATCCCAAGTAAGAATCGCCCCTGATCCATTTGATCCCAAGTAAGAATCGCCCCTGATTTATTTGATCCCAAGTAAGAATCGCCTCTGATCCATTTGATCCCAAGTAAGAATCGCCTCTGATCCATTTGATCCCAAGTAAGAATCGCCTCTGATCCTTTCGATCCCAGTTAAGAATCGCCCCTGATCCATTTGATCCCAAGTAAGAATCACCTCTGATCCATTGGATCCCAAGTAAGAATCGCCTCTGATCCATTTGATCCCAAGTAAGAATCGCCCCTAAACTATTTGATCCCAAGTAAGAATCGCCTCTGATACATTCGATCCCAGTTAAGAATCGCCTCTGATCTATTCGATCCTAAGTAAGAATCGCCCCTGATCTATTCGATCCCAAGTAAGAATCGCCCCTGATCTATTCGATCCCAAGTAAGAATCGCCCCTGATCTATTCGATCCCAAGTAAGAATCGCCTTTGATCAAATTTCCCAATTCCAGGATGCGCTGAAGGACTGCCGCACAAGTGTTTCTATCGATTCGAACTTTCTCAAAGGCTATCTACGATTAGGCAAAGTGCTGCTCAATCTTGGCGAATTCTCCGAATCGGTCATCGCCTTTCAGAAGGCTCTGGTGCTCGATTCCAGTTGCCACGAGGCCGAACAGCAACTGTTGATGCTGAAGGACATCGAGGATCAGCTGTCGAGCGTTGAGAAGCGGCTTAGTGGTGGCGATGCTCGCACTGCGCTGTATCACTTGGACAGGTATCCTTTACCATTCGCCATGAGAATCTTATTTATGGGGGGGGCAGAGCAGCTCACCGATAAACCTGTCTGGCTCCACCACCACCCCTAGTTTGAATCCGTGCACAGTCACATTCATTTGGGGCTAGTGTGCCTCCAACCTCAGGCGTTTTGAGGTCGAGTATGAAAAATAGAAAGTGTTTTGTTTGGCCTTGCCTTGCCTTGTTCTGGCTTAAACGTTACCGTGACAAGAATCGCTAAAGAGTCATTGCAAACAGCTCACTAGTGACTCTAGCGACTCTGGGGCGACTTGACTTTTTAACGACTCAAACAATCAATTGACTGTTAAGTCACGAGCGCATCACGTGAGTTGCAGAATCGTAAAAGTCGTCCAAGAATCTTCTTAACTTTCTACTGACTCAAGTAGTCTAAATAGAGTTGTTATAAATGCGAAATGCTATTCGAATTCATAAAGTGACGCAAATGCGCTTCAGACGCAACTCGGTGATTCTGCAGCGACTCTGGCACGCCTCAGATGCGACTCTGCGGCCCCAGAGCCTTCAATTGTCTTTTTTGGAGACTTTTACCGTGACATCTCGTCGTTTTAGAGTCGTCTAGGGTCAATTCTTTAAACTTCTTTCCTATTTTACCTGTGTTACCAGCAACCACTCTAGGGCAGCGGTTACTGTTAATTTCATCGGGTTAGATACCAAAATTCCTGCCGACACTCCAGGTGCCTCCAGAGCGCGCCCCACAGTACTCGACTGAGGCTTCGCCGAGCCGAACTGTTAATTGAACTAGGCCGACACGACGAAGCGGCGATGCTGACCACCGACTTAGTCCGGCTGGACTCCAGCGGGCCCGAGGTGGCCTCCGAGCTGCTGCTATTGCGCGGCCTGTCGCTCTACTATCAGGAGATGCACGAGAAAGCTCAGCAGCATTTCGCCCAGGCCTTGAAAATGAATCCGGACTGCGAGAAAGCTAAAGCGGCTTTTAAACGGAGCAAACGACTGGCCGCGGCTAAGGACGAGGCAAATTCGCTGATTAAAGACAAAAACTACGAAGCGGCTTGTACAGCTTACACAAATGCCCTGCTTATTGATCCTAAGCACGACGCCTACAATGCCAAGGTTAATATGATAGCTGTATTGTTGGTTTATTTAACTTCCACATTTTTTAGTTGTGTAAATGGTAGAGTAGAGATGTTGGTGTTTTATTTGATTTTGAACTTTTCTTGACTGAGGTCAGCTGACATCCTGATCCTGGTTTTCAATTTGACACCCTGAATTTGAACCCAGTATACCATTTCATCCCATTCGAAATCAAATAGCAAAAAATAGACATGTTTTGTGTCCCAACCCCATCCAGGTGCACTGCAACCGGGCCCTGAGCCTGCTCCATCTCGACCGGCTGCAGGAGGCACTCGAGGACTGTCAGGCCGCTTTAAATCTACAACCGGACTATGCTAACGCTATGAAACGCCTAGCCCAGGTGCAACAACGTCTGGAACAATTCGAAGAGGCTGTAAAGACCTGCGAAGAACTGCAACGGCGGCATCCCAGTAGGGAGAATCGGGCCTTTCTACAGGTGATTTGTGTGATTTTACATCGGCTTCATAAGTTTATTATCATGTGTTAACGTGAAAGATTCAAATTAGACTACTGAGAAAAGTAGACAAATAAAGATTTGAATCGTAAAGTCTCTCACATAGTACGAAAAATTCCGTCATAAAAGAAATGGCTTGTACACTCTAAGTGGTTGGATTGGACAGCGTGTGGCTATGACTAACTGACGAAGGCTCTCAGTCATGGGTGGCATAAAAAGAACTGAGAGGAACTTATAGATGCTTAGAGTTCATGAATTTCGTGTTGAGAATAGGCTTTGTGGTTTGTGCTGTGTGTAAATCCTAGGGCGATTGAGAAGACACCATAAATACATGTACAGTTTTGGATATTTTTTCAGTAAAAATACAGCGTATATACGATATACGTTTAAATTGTTCTCGTAGTCGTAGATAGTTGATAAAAGAGATTTTTTCATCCGTCCAGGAGGCTCAACTAGCCCTGAAAAAGTCTAAACGGAAATGCTACTACAAGATCCTTGGCGTTGGCCAAACAGCCAGCGACGACGAAATCAAGCGAGCCTACAAAAAGAAAGCGCTGCTGCACCATCCGGATCGGCATTCGAGCGCCACAGAGGAACAGAAACGAGCCGAAGAGACCGCTTTTAAAGATGTTGGCGAGGCTTACTCCGTGCTAACTGATCCGCAGAAGCGTCGACGCTACGACGCCGGCGAAGATCTTGAAGACATGCAGCAGGGTGGAGCCGGCGGCTTCAACGGCATGGATCCTAACCAGATTTTTGCGCAATTTTTTGGCGGCGGCGGCGGCGGCGGCGGATTCCCGTCGTTTCATCAGCAGCAGCACTTCCACGGCGGTCATCATCGCGGTGGCGGCGCTGGCGGCATGCCCGGGTTCAGCTTCTCATTCGGATAATTTGGTTTTATTTGTGTCCAGGAAATTAATCAAATCTATTGTGTTATTGATAGATTGCTTTTTGGCTTGAATAAGTTGGGTTACGTTAAGCTTATTTTTAGATTACGTTTGCATATGCATTAGGGGTGATCTTTAGTCTTCGTATATCATAAAATTAAGTCCAATTTAAGGGGCCATAATAATTAGGTGAAGTTCATTAGACTATTCAGGCAGGCGGAGAGAAAAGCAACGATTAAAGTGGGGGTAGGGGGGTGGAGTGGTTAGGATGGATGTGCCGATTAAAAAATCGATAAAAAAAGTCGACCACCTCACGCGTGACACTGGCGGAGAGAATAGTGGCGATAAAGTTAGGGTTAGTCTTTTACTGCTCTAGACTAGACTAAAACGGGCTAGAAAATCAGAAAATCGATAAACCTTACCCAGCGAAGGTTGTTGCGCTACAAGAAGGTTTGGGGTGGGGGTGGGGGTGGGACTGGGGGTTCGACCAGAAAATCGATAAGCTTCAACCCTCAGCCTCGGGCACTGCCGGGTGGGGAAACGCAGCAATAATTTTTTCGGTTAGAAGGTCAGAGGGAGCTAAAAAAGGATTTAAAAAGTAAATCATTTTTACTTCACACATCCTAGGCCGGGGATGTAAAGTTGACTATTTTTCATTGAATGCACATTTGTTCGGCAATGAAAAACTGTGAAAAAAAGTTTATCGAATTTAAAACGATTTACTTTTGTGTCTTTACAATTTATTGTTATTAATCAGAAAAAAAGTCAAGTTAAATCAAGATTATTGCTATTTCGTATAATTTTTGTTGGTTTAAAAAAGCAGTCGTTTCTTGTTGCTTATTTAAGTTTTTTATTTTAGTGCCCTTGAAACTGTGTATGTTTTTAGTATGAAACGAGGAATCGTCTCCCTTCAATAGGTAGTTTTCGGGGGGAGAGATTTATGCGCCAGGTTGATAGCTGTGACAATAACTTCTTTGCTTAAAAATATAAGATTCTCAAATTTTTACCTGGCTTACTTTGGGATACAAGTGTGCTAATTATTTGTGCAGAATTTGTGTCTCCTTTGCAACTAAATGTCTTATTATTTTTATCCAAGCTTTTCAATTATCAAAATTATTTATTGCGTGCAAAATAAATCAGTCTCCTATGTTGTCTTCATACTTGTTTGTTTTAGTGAGCTCAAAGTTATTAAGTCTTATAGGTTGGTCTTGTCTTTGCACTTTCGCACTCTCAGGTTGGGCCACAGCTTCGAAAGATTTTTTTCTAGTGCTTGGCTTCGCCTACCATCCCAGATCCTCAGTTGCTGAGCCACCCTCCCGGATGCTCGGTTGCTAGGCCACCACCATCCAAAATCCACAGTTGCTAAGCCGCCACCTAAATGGCGTAATTTGGGTAAAAATCTGCCCGCTATTATGTTTGCAATCGTTCCGCCTTTTCAGTCTGAAGTTTGCTTAATATCTGTCTGAAATTTTTAACCAGCGGCTTTTGTATCCTACTGAAGAAAAGTTACACTTGCCTAAAGTGCACAGCAACTGTTTCCAAGAAAATTTGCTTTAGATAGGGCTCGTATTTCTGCAAGTTCTATCCCGAATATACTACTTATAGTCTCGCCAATGACTCTAGAAAGTAGTAAGTACCTTAAATTATAATTGTGCAGTTTCTGCGCGTTTTTTTCTCTGTGTAGAATTCTTTTATTGCAACCATAATTGGAAACCAAAATCTGCAGCCCATTTTCCCTAGTTTATTTTTTAAAGTGTACTATCCAAAGATTCAGTTAAGCTTTTAAAACTTAGTAGTAGTTTTCTTTTTCGATCCTAACAAAAGTTTATAGTGCGCATAGTGCTGTGTAGCACCGCCACGTAATTATTGTGTTTCTGCGTCTTGTTTTTTATTGTCAATCTATTATTAATTATTATTCTTCTAACATTATATTTACGAGTACTTATTATAACCACTTTAGAAACTGAAATTTTCTTTGCATGCAAAGTAAAACAAGGGTTTGATACAATAAACTACTAGCGGCATAAAAAATGCGATATTGGATTTTACTGCAGATTTTGTGGTTTTGGCGTTTCTGCTAAATTTATTTGAAATATTTTATTACGCTTAGTTCTATTATTATTAGTCAGTGCTTTGTTAAAATTAGTGTCAATTATGCAGAAACAATTAGGTACGTGCAGAGGTAGTGTTGGCAATAGTTTTAATTCCCTCGGAAATGCCGCAGGAGTTTCAGTCGCCATCAGTCGCAGTCGCGGCCGCCGCGGCCCTGTCCGCCTACACTCTGCTGTCTGGCCTGCTGCTGCGCTATCCGACTCTGCTTCATCGGCGAAAGCGTCGACATTTCGCCGCCGCACACATCAGCCACCGAGGCGGAGCGGCCGAACTTGCTGAGAACACCATGGAAGCGTTTGAAGCGGCTGTCAGTCAGCACCGCACCCACATGCTGGAGCTGGACTGCCAGATCACTAGGGATGGACAGGTGCGTGGCTGCTTGTCCTGGCTTGTTGACTGGATCCATCTCTTTCATATCCATCCATTTCCAGCTCTTCCATCTTTATCTCTCCCATCTCCATCTCATCTTCATCTCCTCCATCTCTCTCATCTTCATCTCCTCCATCTCTTCCATCTCCATCTCTTCCATCTTTATCTCCTCCATCTCTTCCATCTCCATCTCCGTCTCTTCCATCTCCATCTCTCATCTTCATCTCCTCCATCTCTCCCATCTCCATCTCCACCTCTATCTCTCTATTTCTCCCATCTCTCTTCCTGTCTCCTCTCTCCCTCTCTCCTGCCTCTCTTCTATCTGTCTATTCTATTCTATATCTTGTGTTTAAATTATTTTTTGCCTCTTGCCCTCACTCTTCTGCACCTATCTCCCTCGTTTGAATTTTTACTTATTCTAGTCTAGGCTAGGTTTTTTATAAATAAGTATTTTTGATTTTGATATCACTGAGTGGATGTTGGCTCCTGAAGTGCTTAACCTACTATTCCTAACCTTGGAAATACATTCCGT
Organism: Macrostomum lignano; assembly: GCA_002269645.1. Lineage (NCBI taxonomy): Eukaryota > Metazoa > Platyhelminthes > Macrostomidae > Macrostomum > Macrostomum lignano. The sequence goes on along the minus strand of NIVC01002644.1, from coordinate 16,650 downwards.
TAAACCCTACATTTGTCAATGCTCACCCTGGCCTCTCCCAGGTGGTAGTCGCTCACGACAACGATTTGAATCGCCTGTGCGCCAAGTCTGGTCGAATCGACCAGATTAACTACGCCGAGTTGCCGCCTATTCGCCGAGATCTCGCCGTCACATTCGAGCCCGGCCTGATCGTCACCGCTGGCAAAGATCGGCGAATCCCCCTATTAGCCGAGGTGCTGGTCGCTTTTCCCAACGTGCCGTTGAACATCGACATCAAAGAGGATCGGCCGGATCTGCTGGAGGCTGTTCGACAACTCGTAGTGCAGCATGGAAGGTTCGGCTGCTTTTTCTGACCCCGTCCGCCCCCTTTATCAAAGAAGCAGTCATACGCACACTCGCACTCACAGCGGCCCTAACTTTATTTATCGTTAGGCATGTACACTTCACTGTGCCTTAGGAGTTCGCACTCAAGGCGTTCGTACTCAAGTGACTGCACTTGGGAATCGAGCCTGGGCCGCTGGCACATCGGAGCGCCGCGCTGGACCACTGGGCTACGGTTTCCCTCTTTCCAATTTCTCATTTCCCGTCACTTGTCAATATTCTGGATCAATTAAACAGTCATATTTTTCTTCTAACCAACAAAGTATTCAAGAAGCAAGCAATGATGACACAAACGGGACGTAATGCTGATCCAGTTTAGTGATTGATCGCAAATCTGATGCCTGATGCTTGCTTTTATCTTAACTAAAGACCCAAGATCTCTGTGATCCTTCTGGTTGTGGGTTCTCAACTTCCTCCCTGAGCATCTGCTGAACTCCCTGAGCACCTGCTGAACTCCCTCCATGAGCATCTGCTGAACTCCCTGAGCACCTGCTGAACTCCCTCCATGATCATCTGCTGAACTCCCTGAGCACCTGCTGAACTCCATGAGCATCTGCTGAACTCCCTCCCTGAGTATCAGCTGAACTCCCTCCCTGAGCATCTGCTGAACTCCCTGAGAACCTTCTGAACTCCCTCCATGAGCATCTGCTGAACTCCCTGAGTATCTGCTGAACTCCCTGAGCATCTGCTGAACTCCCTGAGCATCTGCTGAACTCCCTGAGCATCTGCTGAACTCCCTGAGTATCAGCTGAACTCCCTGAGCACCTGCTGAACTCCCTCCCTGAGCACCTGCTGAACTTCCTCCATGAGTATCAGCTGAACTCGCTGAGCACCTGCTGAACTCCCTCCCTGAGCCCTGAGTATCAGCTGAACTCCCTGAGCACCTGCTGAACTCCCTCCCTGAGCACCTGCTGAACTCCCTCCCTGAGCACCTGCTGAACTCCCTCCCTGAGCACCTGCTGAACTCCCTCCCTGAGCACCTGCTGAACCTCCTTCCTGAGCACCTGCTGAACTCCCTCCCTGAGCACCTGCTGAACTCCCTCCCTGAGCACCTGCTGAACTCCCTCCATGAGTATCAGCTGAACTCGCTGAGCACCTGCTGAACTCCCTCCCTGAGCCCTGAGTATCAGCTGAACTCCCTGAGCACCTGCTGAACTCCCTCCCTGAGCACCTGCTGAACTCCCTCCCTGAGCACCTGCTGAACTCCCTCCCTGCCCACCTCCGCCATCCAGACAGGACACGGTGGTGTGGGGCAACCGGTCTTACCGGGTTGTGAGGCAGCTCAGAGCCATGGAACCCCGAGTCAGCACCCTGTTCTCGATGCGCTCTATCCTGTTCACCGTGCTGCTGTACGCTACCGGCCTGCTGCCTTTCGTGCCAATTAGCGACGATTTTTTTGAGCCGCCGATGCTTTCCGCCCTGCTCGAGCTCGAACCGTTCGCGGCCGCCTATCCTAACTGGTTCGGTCGCTGTCTGGTTCGCATATTCGATATACTGATGATGTCGCCAAAGCTGATCCGGCATCTGCACGAGCGCGGCGTGCCCACCTACGTTTGGGTGCTGAATCAGGAGCAGCATTTTCTTAAAGCGTTTCAGGTGATCTACGAGGTTTATCTGGCATTTGAAACCTGTCAAATTCGAGTCCAAATTGGGATATTTAGGAATCTAAATTGGGATATTTGGGAATCCAAATTGGGATATTTGGGAATCCAAATTGGGATATTTGGGAATCCAAATTGGGATATTTGGGAATCCAAATTGGGATATTTGGGAATCCAAATTGGGATATTTGGGAATCCAAATTGGGATATTTGGGAATCCAAATTGGGATATTTGGGAATCCAAATTGGGATATTTGGGAATCCAAATTGGGATATTTGGGAATCCAAATTGGGATATTTGGGAATCCAAATTGGGATATTTGGGAATCAAATTGGGATAATTGGGAATCCAAATGGGGATAATGGGAATCCAAATTGGGATCATTAGAAATCGAAATTGGGATGATTGATAATCCATTTTTGAAGACATCTTTAAAATTAATATTTCAATTCAACACTTTAAGGCCGGCTGCGAGGGAGTCATGACCGACAGGCCCGAACTGCTGCGCCGGTTTATCGACTCAAATCCCGACTGTCTCGACGCCTATCGACGCGCCTGCGACTGGGTGCGCGAGGACGACCTGGAGCGGGAGCGACTGGCCGGCCGTGGCAAAATGGATTAGGAAATCGTATCGAATTTTTTTGGCTCGCGCCTTTCGCTTACTATGAGTAGTTGATATTGATTTTTTTCTATTTTCTAGTAGAATAAACAGATAGGCATTATTGATTTTAATTTGACTGGCGTTATATATATATACCAAAATATGCTAGGTTTGTTGCATTATTCATCCCATCCCATGATGAAATCCCATTCTTATCCCATCCCACACCTGAAATCCCATTCTTATCCCATCCCACACCTGAAATCCCATTCTTATCCCATCCCACACCTGAAGCCCCTTTCTCATCCCATCCCACACCTTAATTCCATTCTTAGTTTCATACGGTAGTTAAAAAACAATATATATAAAATTAATTTCAGTTTTTAGTTCTACTTTTTTAACACTCAGTTCCATATTGTTCCACTTTGCATCCTAAAATGGAATGTTGATAAGTTAGCTGCTGATTTTAATATTTGCCTCAAAGTTAAGTTACCTCCTATGCCTATTAGTGCCTGTGTGTGTGTTTACTGATAGTAATAGTTAACCTGCTTATAAAGGCTTAACACAAGATCAACATTTATATATCTTATCCACAGAATATCGTTAGCAACTGTTCTCCCTTTCTGTTTTTTTCTCTCTGATTTTCTAATCATTTATAAATTTGTTATTTTGTTATGCGATTGCATGCGTTAAATGACTTTTTGTGTGCTTTTTGGCTATTTTTTTACACTCGTGACTACTTACAATAGTAATGGCTTGTATTAACTACTTATTATCACGCTTCATTCTAATAATACGAGCTTCTCTACTAGACAACAGGGGTCGAACTCTAATAGTACTTTTATACTTCTATCAGTTTGATTTAGTAAGATTTAGTAATATAATAATGAAATTGATACTTAAGCATATACACTTTAATTATTTTGTTATAATTTTTGCTCCATTTTTTATCGTTGCCGCATCAAATTCGTTGAGCAGCCAGCAGCCGATCCGCTAGTCACCTACGTTTCGTTTTGACTTCGTTTTTCAACTAGATTGTTTAAATTTTTTCAACAGTACGTTAGTAATACTCATAGTAGTGTACAATCGAAAAAATATTTAACCTAATTAATAATCTATATCAATTATTTAGCTTTTTTCAAAGTTATTCTCCTACAATGCAACAAAACTCAGTCAGGCCGTGCCGTGTGATTTTGTGTCTAGCAAAAGTACATTACAGACAGTACAGTTGAACTTTGCTGGAGACCAAGATTAATTGTTTATAATTTTGTATGCTTCTAACGAATCTTATCCTTACTATCCCTTCAGATACAATTCAATAGGATATGAAATTTTAATGTCTGATTAACATAGGTTACGTTTTTATTGCGCCTTTCTTTTTTCTGGAGCTAAAAACTGCTTAAAAGTGTATTTATAATTGCGTTCAGAGTTCGTTGATTTTTTGTATCGGAGAATTTTCTGTTTAGCTTTGATGTTGGTTTGGATTGATTTGTTTTGTTACTTGCTTGCTTGCTTGTTAGCATGCGCTGAGACAAATATGAAGCTTATCAGCCATTTCACTTTTCACTCACCGCTTGCCGAATTAAAATAAATGATTAAATATCATTTGAGAAAAATTGTATCTGTTTTCTCTTCCTTTGCGACAGTTCGTTACATCGATGCATACTTTTTTCTTGTGTTTTTTATTTTTGAAGGTATCTACTTTTGGACAATGAAAAATGCGTGCAATAATGCACTGCTTGGCCTGCATGGGAAACCTGCATGTACTTAGGGCTTCTTCGTAAACGAGTAAACTTAGATTCAAAGCATGATTAATGTATAGAAGAAAAGAGCATTGGTGTCATCAGATATATAATTGATTACCGAACTTTTTGTTCTCAATTACTGTTATGTTTTCAATACATGTGCATGTAACTGCATTTTACATGCCCCCTGAACCTATATGATGCCTATATATACGAACTTCGGGTTAGTTTTTATACTCTTACTAATAAGAAAAATTAAACTAAATCAAAAGTATTATCACAAATCGTAATCGTAAACTAAGCGTAATAATTCCGATACCCGATCATATTTTTTTGCCGCGGGTACCAAGTGGAGTGGAATTGAAGCTAACATTTATTTTCGACATCGAGACGTCTAAATTTAATAGTTATCAGATTAAGAGCTCGTTAAATCATAAACAACGGAGTTAAAACACCGTTGACCTCATTGACCTATCTGAACAAACGAAAGAATCACAAAGATGACAATAGTTAAAATCCATAATATTCAGCTAAATATTTCTTGCTTAAATAAGTGCTGTCTATGAGGTTTGGCAAACCTTTTTGTTTTACCTATCGATGCTGAAGGTCCAATCAGAGATTGGCATATCGTTGTAAAATTTAAAACGTCACTGTGTTGACGACAATTTCGCAAGACAATTTTTTTCTATTATCGTGGCTAGCAAAGTTTTTGTATTTTCCTTAATACTAGCACTTTCTTGGAAGATTCTGAAAGCTAATAGAAATAATGATGTATAAAATTAGTATCCCTTTTCTATGTCTGTTGTTTGGCTTTGCTTTTGGATCTGATGTGTTAGTGTTTACGGATGCAAATTTTGATACAAATATCAAGCAACATGACGTTATTCTTGTGGAATTTTATGCTCCATGGTAAAGTTTTGGCGTCTTTTTTATTTTTTTGTGAAATTAAGTAAAATAACCTTTGTAGCTTAAAATACTTCCAGGCCATTTTTTTTCTTAAAATGTTGCTTGCTTTGGTACATCTAGAGATTATGCTATTTATTGTCTCAGTACTGTTCTTTTATATCAGGAGCCTTTAAAAAGCAAGCTAAGTAGGAAAACCGTTTATAGATATAGATAATTTTAAAAGATCTTAAAATATATTTGAAATTCACATGACTATGTTTTCTACTTGTGAAATACTATGAAAGACAAAATAATATTGTATAATAAAAATCTCTTTTATGTCAGCAATAAATGGCAAGGAAAATGTAGACTATTTGTTTTTTTTATTTTAAAATTGTCAATAGTATATTCATCTTTTTACTGAAATAGTTATTATATATACATTATATATATATGCATATATATCTACAAGTATAGTGCTTTTACTAATATTTTAATGTTCCATTACACAAAAAGCAACAGTGTAACTTCCATAATTCGTTTTTAAGTAAAAAAGTGAATAAAGTTAATGCAAATTTTATTTTTTAGTATTCTTAAACTATGTAAATTTTCTTTTAATCTAAATGGACATTGCAAAAAAAGAGAGGCAAGTTTCTTAAAAAATTAATATATCAAGTTTAAATCGATAAGTTTTTTTAAACAAAAGAATTATTTTTAAATTAAGTAACTCTTATTTTGCTGAAGTTTTAATTTATACTTTACAGAGGACCATCTCATCAATAGAAAATGAACCAATTCAGTAACATTTATAAATTAATGAGATAAATTCACCCTTTTCCTTAGGTGCGGCCATTGCCAACGCCTGGCACCAGAATATGAGGCCGCAGCCACCAGGCTCAAGGATGTCCCGGTGCCGCTGGCCAAAGTGGACTGCACAGCTGAGACAAACGTCTGCGGCCGATTCGGCGTGAGCGGCTATCCAACGTTGAAGATATTCAAGGGTGGCGAGTTCAGCGCGGACTATCAGGTTGGTAGCGCTTGGGGATCAGCAATTCTCCATGTTCTCAATTTGTGCTGACAGCTAAAACCCCACGCAACTGACGATACTTTTGAAGATAATTAGAGCATGATAATTAGAGCATCATTAGAGAGCCAACTTAGACACGACCTTGAGGGGGGAGGCGATTTAGGCTCGACCTTGAGGGAGTCGCGATTTAGACGACTTGAGGTGGGCGGGGCGATTTAGACACGACCTTGAGGTGATGGGGAAGTTTAGACACGACCTTGAGGTGATGGGGAAGTTTAGACACGACCTTGAGGTGGTGGGGGAATTTAGACACGACCTTGAGATGGTGGGGGAATTTAGACACGACCTTGAGGTGATGGGGAAGTTTAGACACGACCTTGAGGTGATGGGGAAGTTTAGACACGACCTTGAGGTGATGGGGGAATTTAGACACGACCTTGAGGTGATGGGGAAGTTTAGACACGACCTTGAGGTGATGGGGAAGTTTAGACACGACCTTGAGGTGATGGGGGAATTTAGACACGACCTTGAGATGGTGGGGGAATTTAGACACGACCTTGAGGTGATGGGGAAGTTTAGACACGACCTTGAGGTGGTGGGGGAATTTAGACACGACCTTGAGGTGGTGGGGGAATTTAGACACGACCTTGAGGTGGTGGGGAATTTAGACACGACCTTGAGGTGATGGGGAAGTTTAGACACGACCTTGAGGTGGTGGGGGAATTTAGACACGACCTTGAGATGGTGGGGGAATTTAGACACGACCTTGAGGTGGTGGGGGAATTTAGACACGACCTTGAGGTGATGGGGAAGTTTAGACACGACCTTGAGGTGATGGGGAAGTTTAGACACGACCTTGAGGTGATGGGGAAGTTTAGACACGACCTTGAGGTGGTGGGGGAATTTAGACACGACCTTGAGATGGTGGGGGAATTTAGACACGACCTTGAGGTGGTGGGGGAATTTAGACACGACCTTGAGGTGATGGGGAAGTTTAGACACGACCTTGAGGTGGTGGGGGAATTTAGACACGACCTTGAGATGGCGGAAGCAATTTAAACACGACCTTGAGGTGGCGGGAGCAATTTAGACACGGCCTTGGGGTGGTGGGGGAATTTAGACACGACCTTGAGGTGGTGGGGGAATTTAGACACGACCTTGAGGTGGTGGGGGAATTTAGACACGACCTTGAGATGGCGGAAGCAATTTAAACACGACCTTGAGGTGGCGGGGGGCAATTTAGACACGACCTTGACGGGAGGGGCGAGTTAGACACGACCTTGAGGGATGACAGGCGCAATTTATACACAACTTAGAGACGATTAGTTACAATTAAAACCGTATTAGGCAGTTTAAACCATATTCTTAGTCTGGTATTATAATAATATTTAATTATTTCATTTTTTGTCTCCAGGGTCCCCGCGACACCGACGGCATAGTCAAGTACATGAAGACCAAGGCTGGCCCGAGCTCCCGCCTACTAGCCGAGGACGCCGATTTCAATCGTCTTCTAGACGGCGTTGAACCGTTCATTGCCGGCTTTTTTACGGACGAATCGTCCCAGGCCTATCGAGTGTTTAAAAAGGTAATTTTTAGCTAACAGTATAGTAAAACTCTAGAGTAAACGGCAGGAGTAAATCTAAATCTGCTTCTATTTTAAAAAGCCTCGTCACCTAATTATTCTTAAAAGTAAACGGCACGAGTAACTATAGCTGTGCCTCTGGTGCAAAATAGCTCATCATCTAACTAGCTTTGTTAAATTGCTAATCGCTAGGCTGCCGACTCGCTAAACGAAGACTTCAGCTTTGCGCACAGCCTGTCTGCTGAGTTGAACTCTCGCCACGGCTTCGAAGCCGACAGCATCGCCGTTGTCCGGCCGCGCAAGCTGCGCAGCAAATTCGAGCCGGACACCGAAGCCTACGCTGGCTCCATGGACGCCGAGACGCTTAAGCAGTGGATTGGAGCTAACGTGTGAGCTGAATGGGCTGGCGTCCATGTTTTCCGTCTGGATTTGCTCTTCGATAACTTATTAATCCGCTATTAACTAATCTCTAAATATTTCGGAATATTGGCACTAAAATCCGCCCCGTAATTTGTTACAAATCCGCCCCCAATTTTGCTGAAAATCCGCCCCCCCCCAATTAAGAAAAAATCCGTCTTGAATTACTCAAAATCCGCTCCAGTTTATTGCAAATCCGCCCCCAATTATTATATATCCGCCTCAATTTGTTAAAAATCCGCCCCTAACTCTGCCGTCACTCCGCCCCCCCCCAAATCATCAGCTTCGGCCTGGCCGGGCAGCGCACGGCGTCGAACAGCAAGCACTTCAATGTTGGCGGCCTCCCCCTGGTGACCGCCTATTACTCGGTGGACCATCAGCGCAACGCCAAGGGCACCAATTATTGGCGTAATCGCCTGATGAAGATTGCTAAAAAGCACGCAGTCTCCGGCTTGAGATTCTGCATCGCCAACGCCGAATCGATGCGGCAGGAGCTGGCCGAATTCGGCGTCCAGACCCCCGACGAGCAGAAAGTGCTGGTGACGATTAGGGACACCAAGGGGCGCAAGTTTGTTATGGCCGAGGAGTTCAGGTAATGACCTCTGATCCGCTTCCGTTAGGCTTGGATGAGTCATGTCTGCACTTCTCATGCTTTGTTGCCAGCCTCCCAGATCCTCAGTTGCTGGGCCAGCCTCCCAGATCCTCAGTTTCTGGGCCAGCCTCCCAGATCCTCAGTCTTTGGGCCAGCCTCCCAGATCCTCAGTCTTTGGGCCAGCCCTCCAGATCCTCAGTTGCTGGGCCAGCCTCCCAGATCCTCAGTCTTTGGGCCAGCCTCCCAGATCCTCAGTTGCTGGGCCAGCCTCCCAGATCCTCAGTTGCTGGGCCAGCCTCCCAGATCCTCAGTTGCTGGGCCAGCCTCCCAGATCCTCAGTCTTTGGGCCAGCCTCCCAGATCCTCAGTCTTTGGGCCAGCCCTCCAGATCCTCAGTTGCTGGGCCAGCCTCCCAGATCCTCAGTCTTTGGGCCAGCCTCCCAGATCCTCAGTTGCTGGGCCAGCCTCCCAGATCCTCAGTCTTTGGGCCAGCCTCCCAGATCCTCAGTTGCTGGGCCAGCCTCTCAGATCCTCAGTCTTTGGGCCAGCCTCCCAGATCCTCAGCTGCTGGCCAGCTTCCCAGATCCTCAGTTGCTGAGCCAGCCTCCCAGATCCTCAGTTGCTGGGCCAGCCTCTCAGATCCTCAGTCTTTGGGCCAGCCTCCCAGATCCTCAGTTGCTGGGCCAGTCTCTCAGATCCTCAGTCTTTGGGCCAGCCTCCCAGATCCTCAGCTGCTGGCCAGCTTCCCAGATCCTCAGTTGCTGAGCCAGCCTCCCAGATCCTCAGTTGCTGGGCCAGCCTCCCAGATCCTCAGTTGCTGGGCCAGCCTCCCAGATCCTCAGCTGCTGGGCCACCGCCAGCCTCCCAGATCCTCAGCTGCTGGGCCACCGCCAGCCTCCCGTATCCTTCGATCTGAGCTTTCCATCTTGGCCCTATGATTCCTATAAACTGTCTGCCAAGCTGAAAATCCCCACTACCCTCCCCCCCCCCCGCATGGAGACATTCGACTCGTTCTTGCACGACTTCCTGGCGGACCGGCTCACGCCCTACCTGAAGTCGGAGCCGGTGCCAGAGTCCCAGCCCGACCCCGTCAAGGTGGTGGTGGCCAACAACTTCGACTCGCTGGTCAACGACCCCGCCAAGGACGTCCTGATCGAATTCTACGCCCCCTGGTGCGGCCACTGCAAGAGTTTGGCGCCGAAATATGAGGAGCTGGCCCAGAAACTGGCCAAGGAGTCTGGAATCGTCATCGCCAAGATGGACGCCACCGCCAACGATGTGCCGCAGCCCTACTCAGTGCGCGGCTTCCCAACGATCTACTTTGCACCTCGCAACGACAAGGCCAATCCAGAGCCTACGAGGGCGGCCGGGAGGTCAAAGATTTCATTAACTACCTGGCTAGGGAGGCTACTGATGAGTTGGATGAATTCGACAGGTCCGGCAATCCGAAGAAGTCTCCTGGCAAGCAGGAGCTGTAGGTTGGTTGCTCTGCTGCTATGACGCTGAGATGAAGCTTTATGCCGATTAGAGTCCCCGAATGAGGGAATCCCCCAAATAGGGTAGCTGGGAATCCCCAAATAGGGAAGCTGGGAATCCCCAAATAGGGAAGCTGGGAATCCCCAAATAGGGTAGCTGGGAATCCCCAAATAGGGAAGCTGGGAATCCCCAAATAGGGAAGCTGGGAATCCCCAAATAGGGAAGCTGGAAATCCCAAATAGGGTAGCTGGGAATCCCCAAATAGGGAAGCTGGGAATCCCCAAATAGGGAAGCTGGAAATCCCCTATAGAAAAGCTGGAAATCCCCCGATAGGGAAGCTGGGAATCCCCAAATAGGGAAGCTGGGAATCCCCAAATAGGGTAGCTGGGAATCCCCAAATAGGGAAGCTGGGAATCCCCAAATAGAGAAACAGGGAATCCCCCCATAGGGAAGCTGGGAATCCATAAATAGGGAAACTGGGAATCCCCAAATAGAGAAGCAGGGAATCCCCCAATAGGGAAGCTGGGAATCCCCAAATAGGGAAGCTGGAAATCCCAAATAGGGTAGCTGGGAATCCCCAAATAGGGAAGCTGGGAATCCCCAAATAGGGAAGCTGGGAATCCCCAAATAGAGAAGCAGGGAATCCCCCAATAGGGAAGCTGGGAATCCATAAATAGGGAAACTGGGAATCCCCCGGTAGAGAAGCAGGGAATCGCTAGTCCTATAAGTGTGTTTTTCTCTTTCAAATTTTTTTAAATTCTTTCCAAAAAAGCTAAATTTTGTTTCAATTTGAGATACTCAAAGAAAGATTAATTCCTTCTATACAGCTGTTGTGTGTTTTTCATCTGTCTCTGCATATTCCAAATCAAAAGATCAAATCTGTCACAATTATAATCTAGTCACTGAGCAAAATTGAAACAGTTCTATCGCGCTAGAAAATATTCAAATCATTCGATTTTTACAATGCTTTTTAATTTTCGCTATTCATCAAATCTTCTTATTCGATGTGAAACACTGTGCCATTCTACAAAAACCCTGTCGCTACTACCGATCCTACTTACTATGGCCGTCTTGTCAGTAGTATAATCCACTTGTTTTTACATTTTTAAAGTCAACTTTACTTACTCGCGAAACTACATTCGAAACTATGCAAACGGTTGTTTTCTTGAGAATTAATAAATTTGAGCTGTCAATTGAATAATTACCTCTAATTATAATGCAGCTGCGTTGATTGATTGACATCTTTATTTAGCCCGTGTTGCTTTGTAATAAGCACTAACTTTTATTTGTACTTTGTGGCGGCCCAATCAGCGCGCAGCCAGCGATTGCGAGTACATCTGCACTGAAACCCCCTGCCCGCCAGGCTGGGGGGTGTACTCGGACAGACAGTCAGTATGCTAAGTCGGGGGGTTGGCCTTCAATCGTGCCACCTTTTTGGCGCACCTCCCCATGTGATCGCGTGCTTAATTTATTTATACTTAACGCATAAAGCAAATAAACTTTCACTTTTCTCGCTTGCAACTTACTTCGTTTTCGCAAGCCGCTAAATTGGTGAGCCCGACATAGCTATTTCGTGCAATGGCTTCCAACACAGAGGCAGCTGTCTCTCTCAAACTGCCCACGTTTTGGGCAGCTCAACCCGCGCATGGTTCATTCAAGCCGAAGCCCAGTTTTCTCTGCGCGGAATCACGCAAGATGCCACCAAGTACAACTACTTGGTGGCAGCGCTCGACCAGCAAACGGCTGAACGCCTCCTCGACATTTTAGAGGCTCCCCCAGCAGAGGGCAAGTACGAGACGCTGAAGCAACGTCTCAAAGGCACCTTCGACTTGACGAGGCAGCAGAGGGCCAGTCGCCTGCTCAACATGACCAGCCTCGGTGATCGGCAGCCCTCAGAACTCATGGATGAGATGCTCGCCCTGCTGGGAGACCACCCACCGTGCCTGCTCTTCGAAGAGCTGTTCCGCCAGCAGCTGCCGCCGGACGTGCGCATGGCCATGGCAACCGCCGACTTCGCGGAGCCTCGGCAAGCAGCGCAGCTCGCCGACAGGCTGTGGGCCAGCAGGCCGCAGCTCACCGCTGCCTCCGTCCAGCAGCCAGCGGTGGCGACCTCCCCACCGCCTGACCAGCCGGCGGTGGCTTCAGCCAGCAGGTGCGGCCACCCGGCCCGGCAACATCGGCCCCCACAGCGCGGTCAGGACAGCTGGCTGTGCTTTTATCATCGCCGGTTCGGCGCGAAGGCCCATCGCTGCGAGGCACCCTGCAGCTTCCAGGGAAACGGGCAGGCCGGCCGTCAGTGAACAGCTCGGCGGCCGGCAACAACAGCAACCTGTTGCTCATTCCCGATGTGCTGACGGGCCGGCGTTTCCTGGTCGACACGGGCGCCGAGGTCAGCATCTTCCCTGTCACTGGCACCGATGCACGCCTGCGGTCCACTGGCCCGCCGCTTTACGCAGCCAATGGCAGCCTGATACGCACCTTCGGCTCCCGGCAGCTCACGCTCGACCTCGGCATCAAGCGCTGCTCCTGGCCGTTCGTCTTGGCCGAAGTCTCGCGCCCGCTGATCAGCGCGGACTTCCTCCGCCACCACGGCCTGCTGGTGGACCTGCCGCACCGGCGGCTCCTGGACGCTCGCTCGCTCGCCAGCGTGCACCTGCTGGACGGCATCGGGCCTGGTCTGCAGCTCGCCGCGGCTGCCACCGCGGACCCGTACAGCCAGCTGCTGGCCGAGTTCCCCGCTCTCACCGAGCCCAGTTTCCAGCGGGCTGCGCCACGGCACGGGGTGGAGCACCACATCCCGACGCAGGGCCCGCCGGTCCACGCCCGCCCTCGCCGCCTGCCGCCGGACAAGCTGGCGGTGGCCAAGGAGGAGTTCCGGCTTCTGGAGCAGCTCGGCATCGTGCGCCGGTCCAACAGCCCGTGGTCCTCACCGCTGCACATGGTGCCCAAGGCCTCGGGCGGCTGGCGTCCCTGCGGCGATTTCCGGCGGCTCAACGATGCCACGGTGCCCGACCGTTACCCGGTGCCGCATATTCAGGACTTTTCAGCGCGCCTGGCCGGGTGCTCGGTCTTCTCCAAGATCGACCTGGTTCGCGGCTACCACCAGGTGCCCGTGGCTGCGGCCGATGCTGCCCAAGACCGCCGTCATCACCCCGTTCGGCCTCTTCGAGTTCCTGCGAATGCCGTTCAAGCTCAAGAACGCCGCCCAGGCCTTCCAGCGGTTGGTGGACTCCGTCTGCCAGGATCTCGACTTCGTTTTCGCCTACATCGACGATTTCCTAGTCGCCAGCCGCAGCCCGCAGCAGCACCTGGAGCACCTGCGCACGCTGTTCCAGCGCCTGGCGGACAACGGTCTGATCATCAACCCGGCGAAGTGCGAGTTCGGCCGCAGTGAGATCGACTTCCTCGGCCACCGGATCAGCGCCCAGGGAGCCGTGCCGCTGCCCGCCAAAGTCGACGCCATCGCCAGGTTCGCGCCGCCAGCCACCGTCAAGGGCCTGCAGGAGTTCGCCGGCATGGTGAATTTCTACCACCGCTTCGTGCCGCGCGCCGCCCAGCTGCTGCGCCCCATCCATGCGGCCACTGCTGGCAAGGAGAAGCTCGTGAGGTGGACACCCGAGCTGACTGCCGCCTTCGAAGGAGCCAAGCGGGCACTGGCTTCCGCCGCACTGTTGGCGCACCCGCGGGCGGACGCGCCCATCGCCCTCACTGTCGACGCCTCGGACACCGCCGTCGGCGCAGCGCTCGAGCAGCGGGTGGGCGGCGCGTGGCAGCCGCTCGCTTTCTTCAGCCGGCAGCTCCGAGCGCCTGAGCAGAAGTACAGCGCGTTCGACCGTGAGCTGCTTGCCCTGTACCTGGCGGTCCGGCATTTCCGCTACGCGCTCGAGGGCCGCGCCTTCACCGCCTTCACGGACCACAAGCCACTCGTCGCGGCCATGTCTAAGATGTCGGACCCGTGGTCAGCACGACAGCAGCGGCATGCTCTGGCGTACGTGTCTGAGTTCACCACCGATGTCCAGCACGTGGCGGGCAAGGACAACCCGGTGGCGGACGCGCTGTCCCGCTGCACGATCGCCTCGGTGCAGCCCCGGCTGCTACCCGGTGTGGACTTCGCGGCCATGGCGCAGGCGCAGACAGCAGACCCGACTGCCCAAGAGGACGCTAGCCTTCAGCTCGAGCCGCTGCAGCTCAGCCCTGGCGTCGCCCTGCTGTGCGACATCTCGACCGGCCGGCCGCGCCCGCTGGTGCCTCCGGATTTCCGCCGCGCCGTCTTCGACGCCATCCACGGCCTCGCCCACCGTCAGTCCGCAGCACGCGGCGCCTCGTGGCCGCCAAATTCGTGTGGGCTGGCATGAACCGGGACGTCAGCCGGTGGGCGCGCACTTGCGTAGCCTGCCAGACGGCCAAGGTGCATCGGCACGTCACCGCCCCGGTAGAGAGCATTCGCGTCCCAGACCAGCGCTTCGCCCACGTGCATGTCGACTTGGTGGGGCCGCTGCCGTCGTCTCAAGGCTTTACGCATCTGCTGACGATCGTTGACCGATTCACCAGGTGGCCGGAGGCGATCCCGATGACTGACACTTCCGCCGCAGCCTGTGCCTCCGCCTTCATCGCCCACTGGGTTGCCCGATTTGGCGTGCCGGGTGACCTCACCTCGGACCGCGGCTCGCAGTTCACGTCGCAGCTCTGGTCCAACGTCTCCCGCTGCTCGGCATGCAGCTGCACCGGACTACGGCCTTCCATCCGCAGGCGAACGGGCTGGTCGAGCGGTTCCATCGGCAGCTGAAGGCCGCCCTCAGGGCGCGGCTGACGGGACCGGCCTGGGTTAGCGAGCTGCCCTGGGTGCTGCTCGGCATCCGGACGGCGCCCAAGGAGGACCTGCCGGCATCGTCGGCTGAGCTGGTCTTACGGAGCGCCCCTCTGCATGCCCGGCGAGTGCCTGCAGCCCAGCCCGGCAACCGAAGGCCACGACCAGTTTCTCGTTCGGCTCCGCGACGCAGTCCAGGCGTTCCGGCCGACACCCACGGCGCATCACGGCTGCCGCCCGACCGCCTGGCCCGCCGCACTCGATGCCTGCCCGTTCGTGTTCGTCCGGCGCGACGGTCACCGAGCCCCGCTGCAGAAGCCGTATGACGGCCCATTCAAGGTCCTCGAGCGGGACGCCAAGACCTTCCTGCTCGACCTGGGGACGCGCCAGGACCGCGTGACAGTCGACAGGTTGAAGCCGGCCATCATCGACTCGCGAGAGCCGGTCCCGCTGCCATCTGTACGACCAAGAGGCCGCCCGCCTAAGCGGCCTGTACCACCCTCGGCCGCCGCCGACAGCCAGCAATCCCAGGCCGCCCTCCCCAGCCGCCGGCAGCCGCCACGCCGGTGCCGCCGAACGGTTTTCGACACATAGCTCGGTGCTGGGGGGAGCTGTGTGGCGGCCCAATCAGCGGCAGCCAGCGATTGCGAGTACATCTGCACTGAAACCCCCTGCCCGCCAGGCTGGGGGTGGTGTACTCGGACAGACAGTCAGTATGCTAAGTCGGGGGGGGGTGGCCTTCAATCGTGCCACCTTTTTGGCGCACCTCCCCATGTGATCGCGTGCTTAATTTATTTATACTTAACGCATAAAGCAAATAAACTTTCACTTTTCTCGCTTGCAACTTACTTCGTTTTCGCAAGCCGCTAAAACTTTTTGTTTGCTTATCTTTTCTCGAGAACGATCCGTGTTATACAATGAAATTAAATAAAAACATAAAGCCAAGCATCAACCCCTTCTAGATCTTTTTTATGTCTATAATCTTCATACTCTACTTGTAGTAGCTAAATTAGATTTTAACGAGATTTGAGCAAATGATAAATAATTGCAAGATACTGTCTAGAACTTCAAATACCTCTGACGAGTATTGGTTTACATGTAGTGCCTGCCTTCTGATCTGTATGTACTAAGCATAAACAGTTACATGTACATGTCTCTTGGATCTCTTAGGAGACATCTCCTAGATCTGGCAGATCATGTGCAGCACATATCTCCCAGATCTCACAGATCATGCACAGCACTTATCTTTCTTCTAGATCTTACAGATCATGTACAACACATGTCTCCTATATCTTTTCAGATCATGTACAGCACATATCTCCCAGGTCTTACAGATCATGTGCAGCACATTTCTCCCTTTTCTAGATCTTACAGATCATGTACAGCTCATATCTTCTAACTTTCCAACCTTTATTCATACGCTTATTCTACCGGTATTATAGATTTTCCATTGCAATTCGATAAAAATCAAAGATATGGCAGTCTGCAATTGAAGATGTGGGGATTTTTGTCGCAAACTTTTAACTTCCAACTTTATTTTGCTCGTCAAAGACGTAA
>NIVC01002643.1:2500-28692 GCA_002269645.1 Macrostomum lignano | reverse complement strand
GTTTTTAAAATTATTATTTATTAGGACACCTTTTTTAGCTTATAAATCTTTTAGATGACCTCAGTGTTTCACTAAAAAGGTGGAAAAGCAGACAGTGCATTAGAAAGTCTGTTTTGAAAAAAAGTGCAAGAAATCTTAAAATTTTTGGATCTTTAAATCAAGTTAACTTTAAAGTCTTTAATAGATTAATGCTTATTAACCAATTATTAGTTAACCTTTATTTAACTTAACAAAATTAAGAGTTACTAAATTAAGATTTTTTGTTTTAATGCCAACACTTTTGCCATTAATGGAAGTTATATTTTCATTAACAGTGTTCAACACTATGGTCTAGTTCCAATCATGCATACAAAAATCAAGTTGGTCAATCCCTAATAATTAAGACTTAAGACTTAATCATTACAATGACATTTTTTATTTATAAATTATTATTCATTATTTAGCACCAGCAGATAAATATTCACTGCCACTAAGCCTAGTCATTTAAATAGTCCAGCAAACAAATTGTCCTGGATCCTAAACTTTTGTTCTTTGAAAAAGTTCTATAATATTAGTCAAAAGGTAAACATGTCTTTATACTAGTAATTTGACAGGTAATAATATAGGCAGATCACTGATTAAAAGTTAATCTTAAAGTCAAACCATTGACTAAGAATCCACTTATACAAAAAGAAAAAATCCTTACCCCGACTGGCAGAAAGAATCATATTTGGAAATTGTGGATTAGTAGCGATCTGGGTTACCCAGCCATTGTGACCAATGAGCTGGCCTTGTATTGCATGTGCTCTGCCATTGCTTTATTCCGATCGTTGACAAAGATTCGAAAGTAAATGTATTGCTGATTGAAAATGCAATAATACGATAATGGTAAAAAAGATCGCGCGAGACAAAAGCACAATGTAATTTAAAATGTTTATAAGACTAGCAGTAAAAAAGTAACTGAAATATTTTAATTGTTCAAAAGTTCTGAAAAATATTTTGAAAGCAAAGAGGGTTGACTTTGTAAACAAATCTATTTAGGAGCTGTTAAGAACAGCTTTTGTTTTAATTTTTAAAGTTAAACAAAATTTTTACAAAGTTATTTATCAAAAATGTTAAAATTTAAAATTTAAATATTTATTTTCAAAAAAAATTAACTGTTGTTTTCATTATTAATAATTATGTCTTGTTTTATTTTTTCTAGGAACTACTGATAAAAACTTTCAAAAACATTGCTAACTACAGAGTTTTACTTATAGTACGTTCTCTACTGTCTTCGTCTGTCTGTCTTAGTTGATAAAAAATATTTATTAAGGCAGAATTTTAGAAAACAGTAAACGCCTTTTAGAGACTTTAGGCTCACCTTTTGGCTGCTTGCAGTTTTGGAAGACCTAGTAGTACACTGCATAAACTTTTTGTTTTTTAAAATAGTACTAGATAAGTCTTATTAACATATTGGTATTGATATTCTATAATAAACTTCAACCACAATGATGAACGAAGCATTGAAGCATGAAAACAAAGAGCTAGATCAGTGGATTGAGCAGCTAAATGACTGCAAACAATTGTCAGAGAATCAAGTTAAAGTTCTTTGTGAAAAGGTAAGGAGGAATAAACCAATTATGATATCTTGATTACCACAAATTTACCAGAGATGCAGAGAATAAATGGCAATCATTTTTATGCATGATTTTTGGAATATTTTTGTCCTAAATTGTCAACATTTTCTGTGAATTGCAATTTCCTTTTTTTGTAAATGATAAAAGAATTTGATCCATTTTGCTATTTTCTATGTAAGAATTGGCAATCCTCTATTTTTGCATGTTACATTTTTTTCAAAAAAATAAATTCCTTAGGCTTAGTTACTGCAAATAAGTATTTGAACTTGCACAAGTGTAAAATATGGCAATGTATCAATTTTATGTCTATATCTACAAGTTTGATATAGAATAGGCCTAAAGGCTATTCTATGGTCAAAACCTAACAATGGCTCCCTGTTTTTTAAAAGGGACTGGGGCAAGAGGGATAGGCATTCTGAGAGATTTCTTGCCTTGCTTGCTTTTTATCAATCTTGAGCAATAACTCTTATGCAATCATGGCTAGATACCCTATAGCACCTACTAATATAATTCCAATTTTTGATGTTCAACTTGCAGCAGACCTATGTAACTTCAACCTAACAATGTGTGAGCTAATAACCAACAACAAAGTAATGGTCCATTCTGCTGGCTGGCTATGTACCATAGTGTAGAAGGATGTCCATGTATGACCAAGCATAAATTTAAATTTTGGCTTATACGACAATACAACAGGTATTGAAAAATGGTATTACTGGTATATGATAGGGTACAATAAGGAATAAATGTGATCATAAATAAAAATATATTCTAATTTTCTAAAAAGTGCAAAGTAAAACAACAATTATGTTATTATTTATTGACTGCACACAATGCACATCAGTTAGAAAAGCAAAACAAATATAAATATAAAAGTTTTCTTATGCATGAATTTTGTTTTTGATTTTTTTCATTAAGCAACAGTGTTATGGTGAATGAGTTTTAAATATGGAAATAACTTACAAACTACAGTTAACAAAAACAATATTTCACAACCTATGACTCATGTATGACTATATGATAGTGTATGATACAGCACCCCCAAAAAGAGTGATATACAATATGTACATGCTTGGGCGCAACCTAGGGATTCACCCGGCCGTTTCTATTGGCAACACACACATGTAAGTCGCTATTGGACGGAATAGTAGTCACGTGACTTCTCTCAGCCAATAGCGACTTACATGTGTGTGTTGCCAATAGAAACGGCCGAGTGATTCCCAAGGTTGCGCATGTATGAATATGTATGACAGGTGATCCTTGTATATGACAGATATTTCCATTGTATACCTGTCCTTCCGCACTATGGGCTATGTATTACCTATTGGCTAATCAATATCATTGTGGCATCTATCCTTGGCAGCTAGGCCTAGCCATGTGACTGCCATAGTCTGGATCATGCTAGTTGCACACCTAAACAAAAATTGATAATTACAAATGCATGCCAAAAAATTTGAGTACACACCCATTCTTAAAACTCCACTATTGTTGTGACAATAAATGACCTTTTTTCATTGCATAATAAACCCTTTTGACAGATAATTTGGTTAATTTTTCTACTTTTTTGGCAATACTATTGCCAAAGTAGAAAATTGATACACAAAAATTTGTTTGTCTCTTTATTTATGACAATGATCATGCAAATAAAACAACTTATTAATGAACTTGAAAAAGGAATTAAAATAGTCAACTTTATTGCTTATGTATGAGTATCAATCACTTTGATTCATTTTTCACAATCTTTTGTAACTTTCTATTTTTTGTATTTTATTATTAACTAATTTGCTTTCAAGTTTCAAATAAATAAGCTACTTTTACAATATGCTAACTTTTAGTAGTATTTTAAATACAAGTTTTAAAATTATTAATGGATAGATAATCAGTGGTCCCAGTGTGTGACAACAATTGACTGGCGAGCACCAGTAGGCGCGAGCCATAGACAAATCATTGTCACGTGCTGCAACTGCTGATTCTTTGCATTGTTTTTCTGTTTGACAATCCTACAGACAATGCATTGTTTGTATTCGTAGTAATGGATTGTTCTGCATTAAAATGTGAATAATGATCATAAAATTGCTAAACAATTATTACTTTTTAGCTCGTAAATTGCTTAGATGACCCCTGTGTTTAGCTAAAAAGATGGAAAAGTAAAGACAATGCATTATGAAGTCTGTTTTGGAAAAAAAGTACAAGATTCAATATTTTCCATGTTAACTTTAAGGGATTAATACTGGTTCACTTTCAGTTATAACTTAACAAAATTAAGAGTTATGTTTTGCAATTATGTGTTGAATGCATCTAGGACCTTTTGTGTACATTTTGAAGGTATTTTTGGCTTAAGTATTTATGAGTTATATATTGAAAATACAATTAGGTCCTTATGCTTATTGAATAATAAGTAGATAAAATCAATCCCCATAAAAATCCCCATATGCCCAAATATCTATATGCATAATCAGAATTTTATCTAGCTGGTTCAATATAGTTTTTTTTAATATGACATTTAGTTTGTTCATGGTTTGTACTGACCAAGTAAAATGCTAATATAAATTCTTAAATATGATCGCTATTATAGCCAAGGTTAAATTTTACCAAAATTTTTCTTTAAGTATGCCTAATGATAAATAAAGTTAGGGCCACTGTACACTCCTGTTTGAGTGTGTCTCTGTGTACGTACCCGCACATTTGTGTGCCTGCTCTGGGGAGTCTGCGAAATGAGCAGTAATGCCTCTCGCCAGTTGTGTGACAATGCCGCCTAAAGTGCGCCAGAGTGCACACAACCCCTGCCTCTCTCTATCTGGCTCTATGAAAACACCCTGTCTGCCCATAACAGCGAAGGAGATCCTGTCCAAGGAGTCCAACGTGCAGCCAGTCAGCTGTCCTGTAACTGTCTGCGGCGATGTGCATGGCCAGTTCCACGACATGATGGAGCTGTTCCGCATTGGCGGCCGCTCGCCCGACACCAACTATTTGTTCATGGGCGACTACGTTGACCGGGGCTATTACTCTGTTGAGACAGTCACCCTGCTAGTGGCGCTGAAGGTTCGCTATCGCGACCGAATCACCATCCTGCGTGGCAACCACGAGTCCCGGCAGATCACCCAGGTGTACGGCTTCTATGACGAATGCCTGCGCAAATACGGCAACGCCAACGTGTGGAAATATTTCACCGATCTGTTCGACTACCTGCCGCTGACTGCTCTGGTTGAGGACTCCATCTTCTGTCTGCACGGCGGCTTGAGTCCGTCTATTGACACCCTGGATCATGTGCGGGCTCTGGACCGTATCCAGGAGGTGCCGCACGAGGTGAGTGCGTGAATGTTGCTTAGCATGATGATTATGGAGGGATGGATAGATTAGATAGATAGATAGATAGATAGATAGATAGATAGATAGATAGATAGATAGATAGATAGATAGGCAGATAGATAGATAGATAGATAGATAGATAGGCAGATAGATAGATAGATAGATAGATACGTAGATAGATAGATAGATAGATAGATAGATAGATAGATAGATAGATAGATAGATAGATAGATAGATAGATAGATAGATAGATAGATAGATAGATAGATAGATAGATAGATAGATAGATAGGCAGATAGATAGATAGATAGATAGATAGATAGGCAGATAGGCAGATAGATAGATAGATAGATAGATAGATAGATAGGTAGATAGATAGATAGGCAGATAGATAGATAGATAGATAGATAGATAGATAGATAGATAGGCAGATAGATAGATAGATAGATAGATAGATAGATAGATAGATAGATAGATATGCTCATTTTTACTGCATTTTCAGCCTCAAATGTTGTGGACTTTATCTATAGTAATACACCGGTTTTGATTTTTAACATTTGATCAATACCGGTAAAGTGGCGGACTATTGACTCCACCCTTATCATTTCAGGGCCCAATGTGCGACCTGCTATGGTCCGATCCGGACGATCGCTGCGGCTGGGGCATCTCGCCGCGTGGCGCCGGCTACACATTTGGCCAGGACATCTCCGAGACGTTCAATCATTCGAACGGTCTAACGCTGATCTCTCGGGCTCACCAGCTAGTAATGGAGGGCTACAATTGGTGTCACGAGAAGAATGTTGTAACAATATTCTCGGCGCCTAATTATTGCTACAGGTGCGGCAATCAGGCCGCCCTCATGGAGCTGGACGATGCGCTGAAATATTCATTGTAAGTACTGAGAGTTCTGGCTTATGGATCGAGCGCGATAGGCTATAGATAGTTAACCTGAGGGAAAAACACAGGATGGGGGCAGAGTGGGTGAGACAGATAGACAGATTAGGCCATAGACATTTCATTTGTGGGAAGCGGAGTGGATGAGAGAGTCAGACCATAGACATTTCATCGGAGGGAAGCGGTGTGGGTGAGAGAGTCAAACCATAGACATTTCATCGAGGGAAGCGGTGTGGGTGAAGAGAGTCAAACCATAGACATTTCATCGGAGGGAAGCGGTGTGGGTGAAGAGAGTCAAACCAAAGACATTTAATCGGAGGGAAGCGGTGTGAGTGAGAGAGTCAAACCATAGACATTTAATCGGAGGGAAGCGGTGTGGGTGAAGAGTCAAACCATAGACATTTAATCGGAGGGAAGCGGTGTGGGTGAAAGAGTCAAAGCATAGACATTTAATCGGAGGGAAGCGGAGTGGGTGAAGAGTCAAACCAAGACATTTAATCGGAGGGAAGCGGAGTGGGTGAAGAGAGTCAAACCATAGACATTTAATCGGAGGGAAGCGGTGTGAGTGAAGAGAGTCAAACCAAGACATTTAATCGGAGGGAAGCGGTGTGAGTGAGAGAGTCAAACCATAGACATTTCATCGGAGGGAAGCGGTGTGGGTGAAGAGTCAAACCATAGACATTTAATCGGAGGAAGCGGTGTGGGTGAAGAGAGTCAAAGCATAGACATTTAATCGGAGGGAAGCGGTGTGGGTGAAGAGTCAAACCAAGACATTTAATCGGAGGGAAGCGGAGTGGGTGAAGAGAGTCAAACCATAGACATTTAATCGGAGGGAAGCGGTGTGGGTGAAGAGAGTCAAACCAAAGACATTTCATCGGAGGGAAGCGGTGTGGGTGAAGAGTCAAACCATAGACATTTCATCGGAGGGAAGCGGAGTGGATAAGAGAGTCAAACCATATACAACCAATCAACTACTTTCAGCTTGCAGTTTGACCCGGCCCCGAGACGCGGAGAGCCTCACGTGACCCGTCGCACGCCGGACTATTTCCTGTAAAAGATCATTGTAACTTGTTGTTTATAACAAAAACTTGTTCTGTGTCGCTTGGTTTGTTTGTTTCTGTCTGATTAAACTCTGAAACGTGTTCCCTTTAGTTCTGTGTGACGCAATCATCTTTCACTTGAATTGTTGTGCGTTAAAAAATTGTTATTTTTTATGTCTACAGCCCTCTTAGTAGTGCCCCAGTCATTGTTAGCAATTTTCTCACTTACTAATGCTTGGGGAGTTTGTATTTTTCTGCTTTGTCAGTGTTTTCTATATATTATATTTAATGTTCCCATTGCATCCAGCGCATATCCTCAAGTCTGATTAAAAGCATATCTTACTTGCTTTTTACACAGTTAATCGTATCCTGCTTAGGCGGCCACAGATACTATTGTAGAATAACTGGATGGGCCACAGGCAAGTAAAACAGCGTTCTACTTTCAGTTCAGTAGCAAAGAAGAATACAAAGGCTATTTTATAAAAAAGGCCAGCTGAAATGAATTTGATAAGTTTAGAAGCCCAAGCTTGCAGGCGTAAACAACTTGCTAATTGGTTCAGCAATAATGTACATTAGCCAGTCCACTGAAATGTACATGGCAGCTTTAGGCTGGAATTCCGAGAAAGGCAATAAAAATTGGGGCGGGGCGGGGGGTAGTGTGGAAAGTCGCGGTTGGAGGCTTGAAGCTGGGGGGGAAGGGGTAAGAGCCAATAAAATGAGCCTTGGCTTTAAAAATACATTAAAATGCTTCAGTTTAACTTGCTACTGACCTGAAAGTAGCTTACATGCAAATGTGCGGAGTGGTCCATTTAGTTATTCTCGTATCTGTGGGCGGGGCAAATGCTGCGCAATTTGCTTTGTTTCAAGCTAATTAGATTATCCCGAATTCGCTAACCCTTAACCTTTGTTGTGGCTTCCTGTAAAGCGAGTGCATGATCATTTAAATAATAATAATAGCAACGGATAATTAGCTTAAAACGTTGCAAGCTAAATTACTCTCCGTGTTTCGCAATCAGTCTTGCCCCACTTCTAAATAACATTCTGTATAAAAATTTGCTTTTAGGTTGTTTTATTTTATTTCAATGAGAATAAAGTCTGCTTTGTCTGCTGAGCTTATGGTCTGCTAGGTTTAGTTTAATTAGATAACAATTTAATTGGGTTTTTCTTCTTGCTTTGCTTCACAGTTTGCTCTGCAGGTGGGCTGTGAATGAAGGTGTGAACACTGTGGTTTCAATTGAAGAGGCGCGGTTTTTGTCCCGCAGCGCTCTTGCTATGGCTGCCTAATAAACAAATTGTCTTAACGTTTTTTAGTTGGTTCGCTAAAATCTCAGCATGGACTTCTATGCCGAGTGGACAGGGTGTGACCTGGATTGGAAGCACTTTTCTTCTGAATTTAAGCTTACGACGCCAATTTGGACAAAACGCGTGCTAACGATGGCAGAGTGCAATTTAAAATGTATATCTGGATACATTTATCTATTTAGTTTTTTATCTCTTAGCCAGTGTTAAGTCCTGATGAGTCCTGTTCGAATATAATTGACGACAAAATGACTCAAGTAGTTTATGTCCAACTTGGCTATCTAGGCCTTAAACTCGTCCTTAAATTGATTTATTTCTCGTTGTCATGGAACTTTGCGAGGAAGCAGAGGGTTCTATGGTGCCAGTTTAGCTAAAGGCCATAGACATGTAGCGATCGATCGATAGAAGTTTGTCAGGAAGCTTTTTGTCACAAAGCCAAGCATTACCAGTAGCTGGGTTGAGGCAACTATTATAGGCATTCTTATTTGATCCAGCGTGCAAGAATGCTTTGGAAGTCGCCATATGCGTGCAGAAATGCAAGTGTCTATGGTAAAAGCACCTTGGATTTACATGTGCACTCCGTGCAGGAATGTCAATCGTGCAAGAATGTAATGCGCAATGTTTCTATATTTAGCATAACAGCCATAGACTACAAGCATAATCTTCTTTCCATCGTGCAAGAATGTTCAGACTAGCTCGCGCATATTTTGTCTATGGTTCAAGTCTAACTCCACACCCCAGCTCCACCCTTGTCTACTTTAGCCACACATGTTGGATCAAATAAGAATGGGAATCAAGCACTTTGACTTGTGCGTCTATGGCAAAAACCCTCGTGCGCTACGCGCACTCGTGTTTCAGCCATTGACGCACTCGTCAGCGTGCTGGATTCCTCCATTGTACCATGACCTTTGTGCCCGCTGGGCACTTATTCTTGCCTTTTAATGCCATAAACTACATTGAAGCCCGCTTGCAGGAGTCACACTTACTTTAATGCAAATTAGCGGGCAGTTAATGGATAAATAACGGCGCTCGCCAGACAATCGTTGTCACGCACTGGGACCGCTGATTCTTTGCATTGTTTTTCTGTTTGACGATCCTACAGGCAATACATTGTTTGTAGTAATGTATTGTTCTGCATTAAAAATGTGAATAATGATCGTCAAATTGCTAAACAATGATAGTAATACCCATGCTTTGCGGGCGTTAATGAGAAATCCTCGGGCGCCTTGTCCTAACGGCGCCCTCTGATTTTCCCATTAACGCCCTTAAAGCATGGGTATTAATGTACTACTAACCTCGCTTGAACTATACGAAAGTCTACTTCTTAAGTCTTCGCATTGCCCGCTCTTGCTGTTAACTATTTACTATTATTAGGTGAAAAGCAACTAGAAAATAGTGTGTTGTCATTCTCCATCAATTTCAGTACCTAGCGATTTGGCCACTTTCAATTTTTGTTTCGATATATCTATAAAATTTACAAGCTACGAGCGTAGTGTTAGTCTGTGAGAGCTGCAAAGCATTGATTAGGCTTTAAGACAAGTATTTATTTAAAATTACAGACAGCCAGGCGCGTCGCCTTCGGAGGGACAGCTGGGGGAGCTGGGGCTTGTTCCCTCCACCCCTTGTGACCTGTTATGGAAATCAATAGTTTTGCTTCAGAGTGACAAAATAGAGCACCCGCGGCCCCAAAACGAGTGCCTATGGCGCTGAAATGAGTGCCTGTGGCGCTAAAATGAGTGCCTGTGGCGCTGAAATGAGTGCCTGCGGCGCCAAAACGAGTGCCTGCGGCGCTAAAATGAGTGCCTGCGGCGCCAAAACGAGTGCCTGTGGCGCTGAAATGAGTGCCTGTGGCGCTGAAATGAGTGCCTGCGGCGCCAAAACGAGTGCCTGTGGCGCTAAAATGAGTGCCTGTGGCGCTAAAATGAGTGCCTGTGGCGCTAAAATGAGTGCCTGCGGCGCTAAAATGAGTGCCTGCGGCGCCAAAACGAGTGCCTGCGGCGCTAAAATGAGTGCCTGCGGCGCTAAAATGAGTGCCTGCGGCGCTAAAATGAGCACTGATAACACCGACTCAAAGGTAGGAAAGGGGTACATGTAGGAATTTAGTCATGTACATGTGCATGTAGAATTCTTGGCTTTGTCCCCCACCATAAAATCCATGGCGACGCCCATGCAGACGGTTTTTTCGAATCCTGTGTTTTTTTTTCAGTTTTCTTGCGCTCTCTATAGTAGAATATACAGAAGGGAAAGCTGATTGTTGAAGAGGACGGTCACGTGTGTGCTATAATTATAATCCATCCCTAAGCTGAGTTGTCTCCTTTCCTTTAATTATGCAGATCTTGAGCAGCAGGCATAGCCATCTGCAGCCGAGTAATCATATGGACTGAGCTTGCTTCGCTGTCCCTGCCTCACTGCTCTGCTTTGCTGGGAAAATAGGCTTCTGCCTCATCTCTCTCCGCATCCATGAGTGCGCTGCACTGTAGCCTCTGTGCCTCTCTGCGCGCCAACAACACTTATTGTTCCAATAGAGTTTATCGCCATTCTATTCTGTTAGCTGTTACGCTCGGGTTGGCACTCGCATGCTTTGAATACAAAATGAATTAATTGAACCTGTCCGTCGGACGTCTCTGACTGTGCTGCTCTTTGCCCTGTCCCCCAGCTATGAATTCTACCGCTGCTCGCCCCATGGTGCCAAAAGACAGCAACCCCCCCCTATGGCGCACTTATAAGAATGCATGCCGCACTCGGAGGGCATCTCGGGCGAAATCCGGTGCAAAGCCTGGCGCCAAAGGGTTAGAAAAGTTTTTTCCTGAAACCCGAGCTGCAGAACTGCGGCAATTCAAAGTTTAATAATTCCAAGTTGTTGGCGGAGGCGAAGCAATTGTCGGTCTCTCGATCTCTACACTCACTGAAAGATTCAATGCCAGCAACTGTTAGCGATGCAAGTCAAAGCGACGGCTTCAGAGCTTAGCTGGCATTGCTCAGGGCAGCGCCGATCTGCAACGGTTGCCAACTGCGCCTCGTCAGAGTCCGCCGGCGTCAATGGCGGCGAAACCGATGACGAAGGACTCGGCCGGGAGGTCAGCGAGGAGGAGCACAACGCTCTGACGGATGCTGCGGCCCAGCTGCACAGGGTAGGTGGCTGGGGGGAATGCTATACAGGTATATAGCTGCAGAGGTCCAGTGGGAAGAGTTCGGGAGCTGCAGTGTGCTGAGGGACAGGAGGGAGAGGCAGCTGCAGAAGTCCAGTGGGAAGAGTGCGGGAGCTGCAGTGTGCTGAGGGACAGGAGGGAGAGGCAGCTGCAGAGGTCCAGTGGGAAGAGTGCGGGAGCTGCAGTGTGCTGAGGGACAGGAGGGAGAGGCAGCTGCAGAAGTCCAGTGGGAAGAGTGCGGGAGCTGCAGTGTGCTGAGGGACAGGAGGGAGAGGCAGCTGCAGAGGTCCAGTGGGAAGAGTGCGGGAGCTGCAGTGTGCTGAGGGACAGGAGGGAGAGGCAGCTGCAGAGGTCCAGTGGGAAGAGTGCGTGAGCCGCAGTGGGCCTAGATACAGGAGGGAGAGGCAGCTGCAGAGGTCCAGTGGGAAGAGTGCGTGAGCCGCAGTGTGCTGAGGGACAGGAGGGAGAGGCAGCTGCAGAGGTCCAGTGGGAAGAGTGCGGGAGCTGCAGTGTGCTGAGGGACAGGAGGGAGAGGCAGCTGCAGAGGTCCAGTGGGAAGAGTGCGTGAGCCGCAGTGGGCCTAGATACAGGAGGGAGAGGCAGCTGCAGAGGTCCAGTGGGAAGAGTGCGTGAGCCGCAGTGGGCCTAGATACAGGAGGGAGAGGCAGCTGCAGAGGTCCAGTGGGAAGAGTGCGTGAGCCGCAGTGGGCCTAGATACAGGAGGGAGAGGCAGCTGCAGAGGTCCAGTGGGAAGAGTGCGTGAGCCGCAGTGGGCCTAGATACAGGAGGGAGAGGTTAATGTAGCCAACAAGAAGACCTAGTCAGAACTTTAAACGCTCTACATCAGTTCAGTATTCATCGCATTTTTACCCCATTTTTCAGGATGCGCAACGGTCTGGTTCAGAATCTCAGTTGGACGCCGTTACGACTCCCATTGTCGAGTCAAACAATGTACTGCTTAGACAGTTCCCAGTCGCCGAAAAAGTAATATTTGAACCTATCAATGGGGATGAGGACGCGATGGAGGCGGAGGCTGAGCCGGATGAGGCTGCGATAATTGTCCCTCTGTCTCCATCGGCCGGCAACGCGATGGACGAGCCTTCTGAGGCTTGCTGTCTCTGGTCGATCGCCGAAGACTCGCCGAGGATGCCAACGGATGGCACCGCGGATCCACCGGCGTCCTCCTCCGCTTCGTCGGTCGGCAGCTCCCAGTCCGTCTATGATAATCTACCAGCTGAGCCGGCGCTGGCCTCCTGGCTGCTGGCCGACTCAGCCGATGCCGCCCTGGCCGCCGGCCTCCAGGACCGCTGGAGCCAAGTGCTGGACTGTGTGCAGCGGGAGCTGGAGTCCTTGATTGACTACGAGCCCGAGGATTGTTCGCACAGAGCTGTCCAGATAGCTAAGCAGATTTTGCAACTGCTCGTGTCTGGTACCAACTCTCGTTTCAAATTCGTCACCATGGTAACCCTGGCCAAGGCCGGCTCGCCCGAGTCCCGGTTCCACCAACTGTGCCGGAGCGCCGCCGACAACAGCCGGGATTTCAGCCGGGTGGCCGCTTGCCGGGGGCGCGCAGTGTCCGCGCTGGTCAGCTGCCATTTCTTCCGGCTGGACTGACCGCGCCCCCCCCCCGGCTGAGTAAAATCTGCGGGATTTCATTGTGGGGGGAATTTTCCCATCTTCCTCATTTCCCCATAATCGGCGGTATACGCGATGCGGTGTCTGTCCTACTCAGTTTGACGCATCTGGAATGGACTCTGGCGCCAACAAAGCTTATGAGTTGGCGAGAGTAGATTATATTTTGGCGCCACCAATTTTTTGGCGCCACTAGATTTTATTTTGGCGCCACTTGATTATACTTTGGCGCCACAAGATTATATTTTGGCGCCACTAGATTATATTTTGGCGCCACTTGATTAAACTTTGGCGCCACTTGATTAAACTTTGGCGCCACTATATTTTATTTTGGCGCCTCTTGATTAGATTTCGGCGCCACTAGATTCTGTTTTGGCGTCACTAGATTACATTTTGACGCCACTAGATTATATTTTTGAGCCACTAGATTTAGCATCATAAAATATTGTTTTATTTCCAATTTGCAAACTTAAGGCGCCCATGACACCCAATGTAGCGCGCAGACTCTATGCCACTTTGGTGCCTTTCTAAGAACCTCAGAGTTGAGGGCTAAGGGGGGGGGGGACGCAACACCGCTTGAGCCGCGAACCCCCTGTTAGATGCTAGTCGGCAGATTTACTGTATTTGTATAGATCTCTCAGTTTTGTAATGCAACACGATTTTAATGCCTACAGCTATTTTTGCACACCTTTTGATTTTAATTCAGTTAGCTTAGCCTTTTCCCCTGTCAGTCAGGGTTATTTTTACCGTTCTATTGATAGATGCATTCCTCTGACGGCCGAACACAAGCAAAAATTGTTGATAATATTCATTTCTTCCTACTAATAGTAGAACAATTAGTGACGCCTTTTTGATGAGCTCAGGAATTTTAGAATTTTCATTAAATTCTCTATCCATACATGCGGATTTAATATGTTCGTCTTTTATGATTGATGCATTTTATCGTTGAGACAATTGCACGTCTCTCAATTGCTGACTTTGCGATTCAAAAAGATGTCATTTGCCTGCCAGATTTGAACATCGCCAAGATGGAGAAATTGCCCATTACCTCCCCCACTCCGTGTGTCTCACCCTCACTTCTCTCCCCCAAACTCTCCCACTCCGTGTGTCTCACCCTCACTTCTCTCCCCCACTCCGTGTGTCTCACCCTCACTTCCCTCTCCCACTCCGTGTGTCTCACCCTCACTTCCCTCTCCCACTCCCTGTGTCTCACCCTCACTCCCTCTCCCACTCCCTCTGTCTCACCCTCACTTCCCTCTTTGGCAGCCCTAATTTATCCTAATTTTTTTCGCGTCCTTTCACCTTCCCGCCAGCTTCCCCGCAGTCTCACTCTCTCCATCCATCCCCTCCATATGGCTGGGATAATAATTGGGCGTGAGGACAGAGGCGCAGGCAGGGGAGAAAGCACCGAGCGAGGCTTTGAATAGATAATGGGGAAGAGGATGTTGGCCACCAATCCTAATCCCCATACTTGAGCCCGCCAGCTCGCGCCTGGTTCATTCCCTGCAATCATCAGTTCAATTAAGTGGGGAGGTCTGGCCGCCCATATGTCAGGCGTATAAGATAGGTGCTCACACTGTTGAGATGGAAAATCTGATCAGTCTCGTCCTCGGCAGGCAGTTTATTTGCTTATATTTCTTCACTGTCGCATGGGTCTGATTGGCACGGAGGCTGGATTTGTAGCCACGGCCACTCACTATGCTGCTACTTCGCTTGAAGAATCTCGAAGTCGTTGAGCTTCCTAAGAAACGCAGGAAAATATCCATCATGAATGTATAATACCCATTGTACCTGTGCTCAGCGAGACCCAAGCACTTTTGGGACCGATTTCATCAGGGACTTTGGGGAATCACGTTTGGCGTTCATTATTTTACATTTTTGCGCACTAGTTGAACTCCAACCACATATATCTTTCGCTTAACAGTAGGAATACCAAGCCATTTTTCCGCCCGTCGAACTACCAAGAGGGGGGAATTCCCCCCTGACATTTTTTTTGCTGCGCCGGAACGGAGCAACGCAGGCACACGAAATTCAAGAACACGGGCTAACTTTTTGTTGCGCACCTTCTCAAACAAGAATCAAGTCGCCAGCCCTTCGGACCGTCGAGAAATTCGACGATTCTGCCAGAAGGTCGGATTTTTCCCATAAGTGCCAGTGTATTCAGTACACCCCTGTGCGCCAATCAGCACTGCGCCTCAGTGCTGCATTGCCAAGTCTCCAAATTTCATCAGCACGTCGAACACATGTGTCTGCATCAGTTCTGACTTCGTTGGTCACTAGCCTTCACCCAAGTGGAGCTTCTGGACCCTCAACAGCTGTGGCACCAGGTGACTATGGACACCCTGATGCGGATTTCTCTAGTTTCGCCGATCAAGCCTCGACAGTGGGCAAGAATCAACCGCCAGACATTCTCAGCTAGTCTCTCAAGCATTCCGTCATCATCCCGACGCCGTCGGCTCCTTCAACAGATTACACCAGGTGACTATGGACAGCCTGATAAGAAATCTCTAGTTTCGCTGATCAAGCCTCGATAGTGGGCAAAAATCAACTGCTGGACATCCTCAGTTAGTCAGTCAAGCATTCAGCCATCAACCGGACGCCGTCGGCTCCTTCAACAGATTACACCAGGTGACAATGGACATCCTGTTGCAAAAATGTCAGGTTTTTCTTATTATTAAAAAATGAAAAAACGGATTGAATTTACTGGCTTCTTAAAAGCATAACCCTTTCTGCATAAAAATTGGGTTCAATCTTATAGTTGAATAAACTAAACAGCTTTTCGAATAAAATACGTATGTAGCTCGTATGCATAAAAGTATGTGTAATAATAATATAAATATACAGCAACATGAGTTCAAGCTTAACTATAGCAATGTCCGTGCTTTAAAAATTTTGAGAGCTTCAGAAATGTTAAGAGCATGATAAAAAATCACGCTCAGGTGTCCTTACTCCCCTGGTGCCACCTGTTAAAGGTGCCGACGGCGTCGGGGTGATGGCTGAATGCTTGACTGACTAGCTGAGGATGTCCAGAAGTTGAGGTTTGCTCATTATTGAAGCTTGATAAGAAAAACCTGACATATTTGCAACAGGCTGTCGGGATCGGGACGTCGGGATGATGACGGCGTCCCGACGTCCCGGCGTCCCGACGGCGTCGGGATGATGACGGAATGCTTGAGAGACTAGCTGAGAATGTCTGGCGGTTGATTCTTGCCCACTGTCGAGGCTTGATCGGCGAAACTAGAGAAATCCGCATCAGGGTGTCCATAGTCACCTGGTGCCACAGCTGTTGAGGGTCCAGAAGCTCCACTTGGGTGAAGGCTAGTGACCAACGAAGTCAGAACTGATGCAGACACATGTGTTCGACGTGCTGATGAAATTTGGAGACTTGGCAAGGCTGCACTGCGGCGCAGTGCTAATTGGCGCACAGGGGTGTACTGAATACACTAGCACTTATGGGAAAAATCCGACCTTCTGGCAGAATCGTCAAATATCTCAACGGTCCGGAGGGCTGGCGACTTGATTCTTGTTTGAGAAGGTGCGCAACAAAAAGTTAGCCCGTGTTCTTGAATTTCGTGTGCCTGCGTTGCTCCGTTCCGGCGCAGCAAAAAAAATTGTCAGGGGGGGAAATTTCCCCCCCTCTTGGTAGTTCTACTGTTAATACACATTATTTATGAGTCGTTTGCGACAAGAAAGTCATAATATATAAAATACTGTGAACCAGAACTCTTAAAAAAAGAAAATTAATTTCATAATTGTAAATAAATTCATATATAAAGGCTTTTTGCTTAAACAGTCAGTCAAAGTAATATCAGTAGAAAAGTCGTCTCAGAACAGAAACCTCTTCATCAAGTCTCAGGGCCGCATCAATCACAGTAAGAAAACTTACTTTTAGTGCAAGTCCATATTTTCAAGTTTTTTTAGATTTCGCATCGTCTCTAGCCTATATCTATAATCCCATTGGCTTTGCCTAAGGCGGCCAATCACGCATTGCGCCAGCATTGGTACCGTGACATTTCTCCTACACTTTAACCACCAGCTAAAAGGCAGACGGCTCAAGCTCGTCAATTGGAGAGCCCAGACGCCGGCGGGCCACGATATTCTAGGAAAAAAACTTTCCACTAACAATCGCTGCTTAACGAACCCAGTGAGGATCTGCATTGAAATCTTCTGATTTTCAATTTGCTGGCCAGACGATTTTTTTAAATCAATAAACAGTAAAAAAACAACGTGTCCCAAATTTCAGGCAAGTGAAAGTTTTACTTGCATATTTTTTATATTACGCTCGTACAGCTGCATAACACCATTTTTAGTTAGTTACTAGCAATTTAAGCCCCCCGTTGGGGGGCGCAAAAATGACGCCAAGTGGTTTTTATTTTGGCCAATGAGTAATAACCTTACTTATTATTCAAAATCCATTAATCAAAATTTACTTTTTCTTATTTTTGGCAAAAATAAATTGCCATGAATAAAAACCTTCACCAGCCAAAGTTTCCTTCATCAGCCCAAAAGCCTTTCTCATTCAGCAAATAGTACTTATCCTTTCAAGCACAAACTCTTAGGGCATATCGTCATTGGCCTGGGCATATTCTGGTCCGCAGCAGGAGCTCAATATGCCATAAGCCTTGATGACATCTCAATAATTTCCCCAGTAAGCCTTGGCATCTCAGAAATCCCCCAAGTAAGCCTTCACATCTCAGTAATTCCCTCAGTAAGCCTTGAAATCTCAGCAATTCCCCGAGTAAGCCTTGAAATCTCAGAAATTCCCCCAGCAAGCCTTGAAGTCTCAGCAATTCCCCCAGTAAGCCTTGACATTTCAGAAATTCCCCCAGTAAGCCTTGACATCTCAGCAATTCCCCCAGCAAGCTCCTGTAGTGTAACAGGACATAAAACTCAAAGAACGTGTAAATTTTTGAAGGCCGATTTCCTGGGAAAAAAGACACTGCGGAGATAGGAAAAAAAGACAAAAGTGAAAGTTTCCTACTACTGTTTTCTTTTTACTTCATAAACCCAAAGTGAATATTAGTAGGAATTAATATTCATTGGAATGGAATCATACCTACAATAATGGCTTAAGAGTACCTGGATGCAAAATTTTTATTACAAATATCCTGGATTCAATTAAGAAGGAAAAAACTTGGGGCTTCTGTAACAAAAAGAAAACAATATTAAAATGAAACTTGCACTACACAGCTGTATAAAATACAACAGAATAACATGTTGCGCATGCTAAATTGACAAAAATGCAATCATTGATTATGTGGTGAAGAAAGGTTTTCTTCTATCTCCGCAGTGTATTCTTTCCAGGAAATCGGCCTCCAAAAATTACACGATCTTTGAGTTTTACGTCTTGTTACACTACAGTGGTCCTTGAGCCTGTTATTGAATGTGCAGCTTAGTTTCGGATTTTCAGTTTTCATCCAGTAGTAATTAGCGGTTTTCAATTTCCCCGCTAGGTTTAGCCCCGACAACAGCAAATAATAAAAGAACTCCGCCCTTGCCCGCTGGTGAAATTCCGCGAAATATTGCTGCTGATTGAAAAATCGGGGGGGGGGCAAGAAAAGAGCTTGGGGTACCGAGAGGAATGTCCGAGTCTCAACTGCTCTCCCGATTGACTGATGGGCTCCTGGAGGGTCGGGCAGGCGGTGTGACTTCAAGATGACTCAGAAAGAGCTGGAAGGCGGGCGAGATCCATGCCAAAGAAAATATGATCCTCCACATCTCAGCGCAGCTCAGCCCATAGCCACTGCAGTTCTGGCCCTCATTTATCCATTCTCATTGCTAGTCAATTGGGCCCCGTGCTCGACTGCGCCAGAAAGTTCGCCGCATGCACCGGTTGGGGCGCACAAGTCGGGCCCGCTTCCTATGGGCACCAATTATTGCCCGAGGCCTTTCCTACAATTAGAACCGGCCATCTCCGCCATGCCCAGGGGCTGGCTGGCCTTGACCAGTTTTCAAGTCCGCGAATTTTTTTTCAAAAGTGTGAAGAAGAGAGACGAGCTTTCCCTATGCTCCTCCTCCCCGACTCCTCATTTCCGCCCGGCAACAGCTCGGCCAGAAATTTATGCGCCGCCCCCCTCAGAAAATGCACTAATTCTCCTTCGTCTCCTTGGCTGCTTTTTGTTCGGCAGTGGGCTGACTTTTCAACTGGAGTTCCTTAAATCAAAATTAGCCCGGGGCTCGGCTGCACAGTTCAAATGACAGCCATTGCGGAGATGCCAGACTCCGACAGTCTCATCCAGGACAGCCGCTTCCTTCTTAGTCCTCTAAAAAGGCCATGGCCAAATTATGAAGCTATTATCTAGTCTGAGACGTTCTGTCTGGAATTAGATTTTAATTTTAATTGAAAGTATGTCGGGTACTAACTAGCTCTGAGTTGGGAGGGCAGACGGCCTCAAATCTTACATCACATTAGCTACTTCAGTAGGTGGGACACCCAGCACATTAGCTACATGAGTAGGAGGGGACACCCAGTACATTAGCTAATTGAGTAGGAGGGGACACCCAGTACATTAGCTACATGAGTAATAGGGGACACCCAGCACATTAGCTACTTCAGTAGGTGGGACACCCAGCACATTAGCTAATTGAATAGGAGGGGACACCCAACACATTAGCTACGTGAATAGGAGGGGACACCCAGCACATTAGCTACGTGAGTAGGAGAGGACACCCAGCACATTAGCTAATTGAGTAGGAGGGGACACCCAACACATTAGCTACGTGAGTAGGAGGGACACCCAACACATTAGCTACTTGAGTAGGGGACACCTAGCACATTAGCTACATAAGTAGGAGAGGAGGCCCAGCACATTAGCTACTTGAGTATTCCTACCCACACTACTATAAATAATCCTGCAATGTCAAGTCTCAGGTGCTCAAGTAGAGTCAAACTATCTCCCTAACAACCTGCTAACCAACCTGCCTCCAGGACCCCCGGCGGATGTCCTGTTCACTGGTCCGTCGCTCTGGGGAAAAGTCCTGCGCACTTCAAGCACCGACTTTCAATCAGATCAGCGGCAGCAACAGCAGCAGCAGTTCCTCAGGCCAAAATGCGCCGCCAAAATATTCGAACCCTGGCACTAATTGTGGTCACATTCACCTACCTGCTGGTTGGCGCTGTCATATTTGATGTGATCGAAAGCGGCCACGAAATTGAGGCCAGGCAAATGTAAGATTTTGTGGCGCTGAGCAAACCTGTGCTAACCTTTTAGCTCAATTGCAATATTCATAAAGTTTGTCCCGTCTATACCAATACTTCTGTCCCAATACCTCTATCCCGATACCTCTATCCCGATACCTCTATCCCGATGCCTCTATCCCGATGCCTCTATCCCGATGCCTCTATCCCGATACCTCTATCCCGATACCTCTATCCCGATGCCTCTATCCCGATACCTCTATCCCGATACCTCTATCCCGATGCCTCTATCCCGATGCCTCTATCCCGATACCTCTATCCCGATGCCTCTATCCCGATGCCTCTATCCCGATACCTCTATCCCGATGCCTCTATCCCGATGCCTCTATCCCGATACCTCTATCCCGATACCTCTATCCCGATACCTCCATCCCGATACCTCTATCCCGATACCTCTATCCCGATACCTCTATCCCGATACCTCTATCACGATACCTCTATCCCGATGCCTCTATCCCGATGCCTCTATCACGATACCTCCATCCCGATACCTCCATCCCGATACCTCTATCCCGATACCTCTATCCCGATACCTCGATCACGATACCTCTATCCCGATGCCTCTATCCCGATACCTTTATCCCGATGCGTCTATATCGATACTTCAATCCCAGCCCATCTATCCCAGCCCCTCTATCCCAGATCCTCTATCTCAGACCCTCTATCCCAGCCCATCTATCCCAGTCCCTCTATCCCAGTCCCTCTATCCCAGTCCCTCTATCCCAGTCCCTCTATCCCAGTCCCTCTATCCCAGCCCATCTATCCCAGTCCCTCTATCCCAGTCCCTCTATCCCAGTCCCTCTATCTCAGTCCATCTATCCCAGATCCTCTATCCCAGACCCTCTATCCCAGTCCCTCTATCCCAGTCCCTCTATCCCAGTCCCTCTATCCCAGTCCCTCTATCCCAGTCCCTCTATCTCAGTCCATCTATCCCAGATCCTCTATCCCAGTCCCTCTATCCCAGTCCCTCTATCCCAGTCCCTCTATCTCAGTCCATCTATCCCAGATCCTCTATCCCAGACCCTCTATCCCAGTCCCTCTATCCCAGTCCCTCTATCCCAGTCCCTCTATCCCAGACCCTCTATCCCAGTCCCTCTATCCCAGTCCCTCTATCCCAGTCCCTCTATCCCAGTCCCTCTATCCCAGTCCATCTATCCCAGTCCCTCTATCCCAGTCCCTCTATCCCAGTCCCTCTATCTCAGACCCTCTATCCCAGTCTTTTTATCCCAATAAAAACGACAGAAGACACGCAGACTTCCGTCGGACAGTCCAGCTCAAATGCCCATTGCAATGCGGCACCCACAGCAGCGGTAGAGTAAGGCTCCGTATTAGATAGCTGCGGACCGGCGGCCAACATCCCTCCTCTGTTTTTCTAATTAACAGTTTGGCTGCAGTCGGTCGGCTCCCCCTTCTCTCTGTTCTTTCCCTCCTCCTGTTCGCCAAGCAAATTTCTCTGCTCAGCTGCTGCTGCTGCTGCTGTATTGCCCGAATCGATGGCGCTGCTGGCTGGGGACCCGGCGGCCGATTTGGCGGCGCTAAAATAACAGTCAGCTGGCTGATGAAGACATTTTATAACACAGTCTCTCGGCTTTTATTGCTGTGTCTGGTTCTTCTGTTTCCCGCCTTTTCTCTCCTAGGAGTAAAAATGCCACTTTTGCAAACTAGAAATATCACAAACCACCAAGTTCACAAACTACAGACTTCACAGACTACAGAATTCACAAACTACAGACTTCACAAATTTCAAAATTCAGAAACTAAAAAAACTTCACAAGCTACCAATTTCAAAAACTACAAAATTCACAAGCTACAGATTTCACAAACTACAGACTTCACAAACTACAAACTTCACAAACTACGGAATTCACAAGCTACAAAATTCACAAGCTACAGAATTCACAAACTACAGACTTCACAAACTACGGAATTCACAAACTACAGACTTCACTAACTACAGACTTCACAAACTACAGACTTCACAAACAACGGAATTCACAAGCTACAAAATTCACAAGCTACAGAATTCACAAACTACAGACTTCACAAACTACGGAATTCACAAGCTACAAAATTTACAAACTACAGACTTCACAAACTACGGAATTCACAAACTACAGACTTCACTAACTACAGACTTCACAAACTACAGAATTCACAAACTACAGACTTCACAAACTACAGACTTCACAAACTACGGAATTCACAAGCTACAAAATTCACAAGCTACAGACTTCACAAACTACAGACTTTACAAACTACAGACTTCACAAACTACAGACTTCACAAACTACAGACTTCACAAACTACAGACTTCACAAACTACAGACTTCACAAACTACAGACTTCACAAACTACAGACTTCACAAACTACAGACTTCACAAACTACAGACTTCACAAGCTACAGACTTCACAAACTACAGACTTCACAAACTACAGACTTCACAAACTACAGAATTCACAAACTACAGACTTCACAAACTACAGACTTCACAAACTACGGAATTCACAAGCTACAAAATTCACAAGCTACAGACTTCACAAGCCACAAAATTCACAACCTACAAAATTCCCAAAATAAAAACTTCACAAACCAGAAGCTTTACAAGCTGCCAATTAACTTCTTTAATATTTTGATATTTATTCTATTCTAAATAGCATTTTATTAGTGGTCCAAAGCTCGCACACATGTAGCTTGTGAATTCGCCAGCTCGAGTTGAGAGGGACAGGTGCATAGAAGAAGCATCTCTAGCTTGTATTTTAAGTTCAAATGATCCCGGGTGGACTTCCATATCCTTCTCTTCTGAGCAAGGACTTCATCTCACTGTCTGCTTAATATAGCGGGCCTCAAAAAAGAAACGCCAAGAAAACGATTTACAAGTACCCGTAACTAGCTCGCAGGCTAAAGGTCGGCCTAATGAGTTGCGGTAAACTTAACTAGTGGAAAAGAGATTCGAAATAGATGGCTCTACAGCACGTGCCTTGCTAAGCCTGGAATCTCGTTATGGTTTTAACATACAGTTAAAACTAAAATGCAGTAAATCAGTCTTTCAGTCAGTCAGTCAGTCAGTCAGTCAGTCAGTCAGTCAGTCAGTCAGTCAGTCAGTCAGTCAGTCAGTCAGTCAGTCAGTCAGTCAGTCAGTCAGTCAGTCAGTCAGTCAGTCAGTCAGTCAGTCAGTCAGTCAGTCAGTCAGTCAGTCAGTCAGTCAGTCAGTCAGTCAGTCAGTCAGTCAGTCAGTCAGTCAGTCAGTCAGTCAGTCAGTCAGTCAGTCAGTCAGTCAGTCAGTCATTCCGTCCCTCCCGCAGCTACCTGGAGGAAGAGCAGCATTGGAAGACTCTGTTCAACATTAGCGACGAAATCTTCGAGAACATCACGGACCTGGTGCTCAAGATGAAGCCTTACAAGGCCAGCAGCGAGCAGTGGAAATTCTATGGCGCTTTCTACTTCTCAACAACTCTCATCACCACCATCGGTGAGCAGTTGGACAGCAATGAACTACAAATGAGTCAATGCAATGAACTATCATTATCAGGAGAATGGAATACCGCCTGAGGACTGTAGGAACATAATAGCGATCCCATTTCAAGACTCCGAGCTCTTTTCTCTCTCATCTAACTGTAAGATTCTTTTTTATTCATTGAAGCAATTCGAGTTCACTTCACGGGCCAGCAAGCCCCACTTCTAGGGGAAACCCATGCAGTCAGTCTGGTCCCAGTGTCATGCAGTATGTTTGCCAAGTCGGGGCATTCAGCGTTAAGAATAGGGAGGGAGGGCTATGCGGGAATGCGGGAAGCGAAAGCAGAAACTGCAAAGTAAGCTGAGCCATTTCAGAGCCGCCCGGCTTTCCGCTGCCCTTTCGTCTGCAAGAGAAAATCGATTAAAATGAAGTGAAGAAAATCTGAGTCAGTTTGGCCAAGCATGCGGCTTTCTGGATGCTGGGTAGCGAGAGAGTGGGTCTGTGGCGTTGCCGAGCTGGGAGGCTAGATGCTGTGCTTTGATTTATTCTCCTTGGTCGGGATCTGTCCCACCAGAAAGTGGGATCTGCATTGATGCCGTGTCCTTTGCCGGGATCTGTCCCACCAGAAAGTGGGATCTGCATTGCTGCCGTGTCTTTGGCTAGGGATCTGTCCCACCAGAAAGTGGGATCTGCATTGCTGCCGTGTCCTTGGCTAGGGATCTGTCCCACCAGAAAGTGGGATCTGCATTGCTGCCGTGTCTTTGGCTAGGGATCTGTCCCACCAGAAAGTGGGATCTGCATTGCTGCCGTGTCCTTGGCTAGTTATCTGTCCCACCAGAAAGTGGGATCTGCATTGCTGCCGTGTCTTTGGCTAGGGATCTGTCCCACCAGACAGTGGGATCTGCATTGATGCCGTGTCCTTGGCTAGTTATCTGTCCCACCAGAAAGTGGGATCTGTATTGATGCCGTGTCCTTTGCCGGGATCTGTGCCACCAGACAGTGGGATCTGCATTGCTGCCGTGTCCTTGGCTAGGGATCTGTCCCACCAGACAGTGGGATCTGCACTGATGCCGTGTCCTTGGCCGGGATCTGTCCCACCAGAAAGTGAGATCTGCATTGCTGCCGTGTCCTTGGCTAGGGATCTGTCCCACCAGACAGTGGGATCTGCATTGCTGCCGTGTCCTTGGCTAGGGATCTGTCCCACCAGACAGTGGGATCTGCATTGCTGCCGTGTCCTTGGCTAGGGATCTGTCCCACCAGACAGTGGGATCTGCATTGATGCCGTGTCTTTGGCTAGGGATCTGTCCCACCAGACAGTGGGATCTGTGTTGATGCCGTGTCTTTGGCTAGGGATCTGTCCCACCAGACAGTGGGATCTGTGTTGATGCCGTGTCTTTGGCTAGGGATCTGTCCCACCAGACAGAGGGATCTGCATTGCTGCCGTGTCCTTTGCCGGGATCTGTCCCACCAGACAGTGGGATCTGTGTTGATGCCGTGTCTTTGGCTAGGGATCTGTCCCACCAGACAGTGGGATCTGTGTTGATGCCGTGTCCTTTGCCGGGATCTGTGCCACCAGACAGTGGGATCTGCATTGATGCCGTGTCCTTGGCCGGGATTTGTCCCACCAGACAGTGGGATCTGCATTGATGCCGTGTCCTTGGCCGGGAATCCCGGGATCTGTCCCACCAGAAAGTGAGATCTGCATTGATGCCGTGTCCTTGGCTAGGGATCTGTCCCACCAGACAGTGGGATCTGCATTGATGCCGTGTCCTTGGCCGGGAATCCCGGGATCTGTCCCACCAGAAAGTGAGATCTGCATTGATGCCGTGTCCTTGGCTAGGGATCTGTCCCACCAGACAGTGGGATCTGCATTGATGCCGTGTCCTTTGCCGGGATCTGTGCCACCAGACAGTGGGATCTGCATTGATGCCGTGTCCTTGGCCGGGATTTGTCCCACCAGACAGTGGGATCTGCATTGATGCCGTGTCCTTGGCTAGGGATCTG
This sequence comes from Macrostomum lignano, assembly GCA_002269645.1. Taxonomy (NCBI): domain Eukaryota; kingdom Metazoa; phylum Platyhelminthes; family Macrostomidae; genus Macrostomum; species Macrostomum lignano. The sequence continues at coordinate 3,116 of NIVC01002643.1, read as the reverse complement.
TCCCACCAGACAGTGGGATCTGCATTGATGCCGTGTCCTTGGTCGGGATCTGTCCCTCAACCGGCGACACCAAATGGGGAATGCATTTAAAATACAAATTAGTGCCCAAGAAGATAAACATGACCCAGCCCGACACTCTCCCATCCAGCAGCGTGAGGCACTGCGAGGCGGCGGCTACTCCAGGAAAACGGCTGGCACAATAACTCTCATGCTAATTATGCTAATTATGCGACTGGGTGTCGGCCTCAACTCGGTAGCGAAGTGAATTTGCATATTAACAAACAGCATGAATGCGGCGCGGACAAACCGGCAAGGCAAACTGTTGGGGGCGAACCGGTTTGGGAGTTGGGGGCGAGTTGTTTGCTCGTGGGATGCCAGCGCAAAAAAGTGAGTTTAGTCGGAGAACTACTCGCCCTCTCCGCGACTTGGTCTCCCTCGATCGGAGCTGACTGTCTGTCAGCTGAGCTCACTTCTGCGCCACCTGATATTGGATGCAGTTTGGCCGATTTTAATCTCCCTCACTTTCATTTCTTATCTCCCTCACTTTCATTTCTAATCTCCCTCATTTTCATTTCTTATCTCCCTCACTTTCATTTCTTATCTCCCTCACTTTCAT